>CAUYRT010100980.1:0-12497 GCA_963574885.1 Lepilemur ruficaudatus | reverse complement strand
AAGGGAAGGGCGGGAGGACAAGCAGAAGCTGGGAAAGTCAAGCGCCCAGCGGGGTCACACTCACAAGCACAGATCTCTGCAACTTCTTTTCCCAGCCTTTCACTTGGAACCTACAGACATCATCATATGGCAAAGTGAATGTCTCACGGACAGTATCTGTTTCGTTCACTTTCCAAATTCACTCGGACTTCCTTTGTCTTCTGTTTGGTGTGTTGAGAGCCACACACTGTGACGGGTCGGCCAGATCTGGCCCGCCACCTGTTTTCCTATGGCTTGTGAGCTATGATAACACAAACTTTTATGAAAAGTAAAATTAAAAATGATTTGGCCGGGCATGGTGGCTCACGCCTGTAATCCTAGCACTCAGGGAGGCTGAGGCGGGAGGATTGCTTGAGCTCAGGAGTTCGAGACCAGCCTGAGCAAAAGTGAGACCCCCCGTCTCTACTAAAAATAAAAAATATTAGCTGAGCATAGTGGTGCATGCCTGTAGTCCCAGCTGCTGGGGAGGCTGAGGCAGGAGGATCGCTTGAGCCCAGGAGTGTGAGGCTGCAGTGAGCTATGATGACACCATTGACGTCCAGCCTCGGGCAACAGAGGGAGATTGTGTCTCAAAAAAAAGAAAAAATGAAAGATTGACAAAGTAAAAGAATCATTCACATTGCAATGCCGATAATAAAGCTTTGCTCACACACAGCCGTGTGCGTTCATTTATGGACGTCCGCGGCTGCTTTCATGCCACAGCGGCAGAGCTGAGCAGGTGGCACCGAGACCTCGGGGCCCTCAAAGCCCGAAATATGTGCTATTTGACCTTTTACAGAAAAAGGTTGCCGACCCCTGGACTAGACCAGTTATACTTAATGTCATCGTTGATATATTTGGGCTCCGGTCTGCTATTTTAATATTTATTTTGTTTCTTCTGTTTCTCTTTTCTTCTATTTCCTTTTCCCTGCCTTTTTCCGTGTTATTTAAACGTTTTTAGTTTCCATTTTATCTATTGAGTTGTCTGTATCTCTTTGCAGTGTTCTTGTGGTTGTTCTAGGATGATTCTACACAAACGTCTCATGGCCTCGTTAGAATTAGCATGTATTTTTGAGACAGGGTCTCGCTCTGGAGAACAGAGTGCAGTGCAGTGGCCAGGGTACAGTGCAGTGGCGTCGCCACAGCTCACTGCGACCTCCCACTCCTGCTCAAGCGACCCTCCTGCCTCAGTCTCCCGAAGTGCTGGGATTACAGGTGCGCACCACCACATGCAGCCATGACGTTTTGACAAATACTTAACACCTGTGCAACCCACAGGCCTGTCAATTTGCAGAACATTAACATCACCCCAGAAAGTGCCCCATGCCCCTTCCTAGTCAATCCCCAACCCACCCTCAGAAACAACTGCTACTTTGGTATTTTCGACCATAGACAATTCGGCCTATTCTAGAATGTCACATAAACGGTGCCACGAAGCAGGTACTCTTCCGTGTCAGCCTTTTTCACTTCGCACAGTGTTTGTGAGATGCATTCGTACTTTAGTCCATTTCCCTATCTGTGCCTTTAATTTGTTACGCAGTATTCCACTGTATCGACCAGCCCACCATTTACTTATTCGCCTAGCGTGAACATCCGGGCTGTTGCCACATTTTGACTATTATGATTAGAACAAATGATAACAGACATAACATAACAACAAATCATAACAGCACCTGCCTTGGTAGCCCAAAGTTTGACGTGAGGCTAAACATACCTATTAAGATCTGACCATCATAGACCGAAAGGGAGAAACAAAGGGAGTTGAAACAAGATAGGAAACACCTGTATAACCGTAACCCTGTGGACAAAACCACAGGAGACACACTTGAAAATCTATCACTGGCTAATCATTTTCAACAGAATGCCCCCAAGGTTGTTATTGCTTTCTTCCTAAAAACGTGTTTGTTAAAAGAAAGCAAAAACCTCACATCGTGGTCTAACACGTTGGTCCCCAATCCCCCCGGCCATAGATCGGTACCCTGGCCTGTTAGGGACCAGGCTGCAGAGCTCTACTGCCCCCTCCCCATCCTATCTTCCCATCCATGGAAAAACTGTCTTCCATGAAACAGGTTCCTGGTGCCAAAAAGGTTGGGGACCACTGGTCTCACACACCTTGGTGCAGAATTCTTCATTGAACATGGGTGATTTCCCCATATGTGTGCTCCTGCGTACCTGTCAGCCAGGTGAAGGGAGAGGACATTCTCAGATCTCCTACAATTCCCCCGTTGCCCTCCCCAACCACACTTCTCCCCTCTGCACACGTAACCAATCTTCTCACTTCCATCATGATTGCCTCTTCGTGAACTTAATATAAATGCACCACACAGTCTGAACTGTCCCATGCCCAGCTTTCACTCAACCTAATTCTTGCAAGATTCATCCACGTAATCGCACGTGCCGGGAATTTGCTCCTGCTTATGCTGTGCGTATATGCAACTGAAAGACACATTTCATTTTTCACTTACCAGGGCTCCCACGATCCCTTCAAATGGAGCATCATTTACTGTAAAAACCTCGTCCCCCAGACTCCTGTAGCTTCCCTTGAGGAAAAGGAACTGTAAAAGACCAGATTTTGCTGTCTGGCGGATCTGGGTCTGATTTCCAGCTGTCACTCCTTGGCTGTGTGACACCGTACACGTTGCCTAACTCAGCCTTGGTGTCCTTACCGGTACAGGAAGGAAAATGACTACTGAAGGGATGAAATGGGATAGTGCCTATTATGGGTCTAATAGATTTTTGTTCCTTCCTGAGTAATTCCCAGAGATGTTGCCACAGGTAGCTGGCACGCCAGAGGGTGGGGACAGCACAGGAAGACAGGCTGTAGGATGTGGGGGGAGTGGGGTTGCACCAGGAGACCTGTGACCCAATGCTGGCTGTCACTGTCAGGCAGGTAGCTCTTCCTAGGGAGTGTAAGATGCCAAATGTGTACTTGGCTCACAAGTATTTGTTAAAGCTTCTTTGAGCACTCCCTTTCCCGTCTCGGGGTGGACAAGGACACCACTGGGCATGCTTCTGGCGAAACCTGCACTTCCGTCAGGGTTTCCCCCGCCTCACTCACCCAGCCTCACCTGGCTGTGACACCTTTCTGGACACCCAGACGGAAGAGGTGAGGGGTGGCGGGGTGCTGGGGGCGGGGGAGATCGGGAGGGGAAAGGTCGAGGAAGCAACACTGAGAGCGTGACCCCGGTGGAGTTAAAGCGAGCCTCGCAGCGTCTTCCTCCAGCAGTGCCAGCTTCTTGCGTGAGCCCTTTGCGCACACCGTTAGCAGCACTGACCCTGGCGTGACTGCACGTGCCAGGACGTGGACAGTCTTCACACGCTGCACACAGGGCGACAGCTCGTGCCGCAGTGGCTGCACCGCACGCCATGGTTTGCGTATGCCTGCATCTAGTCGTCACGCGTAAATTACTCAACTACTGTGTACCAGGTACACAGACACGGACAAGCAGGGCACCCACCCTTGAGGGCTTAAGGTTGCGTGGCTAAGTCTTTTATGTAAACTCAATAAACTGGTGCAGGCGCCGGGGTTAGAAACACAAGCATGACCCACGTTACACAATACTGGTCGTATTACACGGGACCCTTTGTGCATGATAACATGTTGCAACTCCGCTTTAAAGCTCTTGGGCACTAGATTAAAGTGCTACAGGGTTACAAGATACGAGACAAGGGTCTTTGGGTGAGAACGAAGAACAATCTCCCTTAAAATTTAAAAAAATGTACTTTTCATTTTGAAATAATTTTAGACTTAACAAAAAAAGTTGCAAACAGCACAAATATTCTTCACCCAGATTTTCCAAACGGAAACCACTCACAGAACTGCAGTACAATGACCTAAATCAAGACATGAACACGGACGGGATGCTGGGACCTACAGATCTGACTCAGGTTTCACCAGCTGGCCAGCCAGCGTCCTTTCCCTGCTCCAGGAGCCCGCGTGGGACCACTGGTCAGGTCACCTTTGCCCCTAACGTTAAACTATCTTTCATCACCTTGACAGCTTTCAAGATAACTGGTCGTTTGATTTTTTAAAAACAATTTCCCTCGCTTTGGATTTGTCCGACGTATTTTTGGCAAGAATACCTCAGAAGGGAGGCCATGCCCTTCTTAGAGCAGCACCCCATGTACAAGGCCTCATTCCCGGAGTAGGTGGCGCTGGGACCGCCACAGGTGTTCTTGGGGTCTGGCTGAGAGCTGGGATAAAGCTTGGGTTTAGTGGGATACATTCCTGTGGGTCGCCGTGACTCAAGACACAGCACATGCCAGAGTAAACACACCACGCGTGTGTTCTCTTTCGAGGGAAAGCGGAGAACACAGAAACACTTGGCACCTGTACTTGCAGGCACGAACCTGAGGCGGGCCAGCAAACAGGTCTGAAAGTGGATGGAACGTTTGGTGTGTC
Source organism: Lepilemur ruficaudatus (assembly GCA_963574885.1). Classification (NCBI taxonomy): domain Eukaryota; kingdom Metazoa; phylum Chordata; class Mammalia; order Primates; family Lepilemuridae; genus Lepilemur; species Lepilemur ruficaudatus. Next base: position 8,077 of record CAUYRT010100980.1, on the reverse strand, counting down.
CCCATGACTCGGACTGTGCGTCAGTGTGCCCGACGCATCTTGTCGCGATGGAGTCCAACGGGTCCACGTCAAAGAGCAGGAAACACTGTCGCCAATGCGGCACACCAGCTCGACGCACGAGTGCCAGCCTCGAGTCACGGCACCTGGCACACGGACCACTGGATCATACAACTGCACATTCCGACAGCGCAGGAGCAACTCAGACTGCATTTCAATCGCTCCTGTGTATGAATGTCCTGGTCATTTCAAACCTCAACACAGGCTGAAGCAGCCTCGTAGATGCCAAAAACTAAAACAGAACTAAAATGGGAGTATCTGTCTGCTTTTTAAGCGTCTGTAATGTGTGAATTTTTTCCCAGTCAAAACACTCACTCTTCAACCTAATTTGGAATCGTTTTTATTAGCAAGTGTCTTCCCACAACTCCAGTTGCCTGACCTTCGGGTGTCACAGCTCTGCTACCTCACAGAAGCATTTCTAATCCCACCAACCAAACGAAGTCAACTGCCTCTGTCTGGCGGTTCTGGCAGATCTGCTCCGAGGGCAGGGATGGCGTCTCCTCCAGCTTGAGGACAGAATGAGGAGAATGGTATTCATCTGGGGCGGGGGAGGGCGACCTTCGGCCTTAAGGAAATGTAGCCTTCCTGGTCTTAAGTGCGGCCTTTTGACTGAATCCAAATTTTATAGAACAAATCCTTTTATTAAAAGGGGTGCAGCAGAGATAGATGAAGCCTTTCTTGCCTCCTCTGGTGCTTAAAAAAGAACAATCTTGAAATCAGAAGGCCACAGGTTCCCCACCCCTGTGCGGGGCGGTGACGCCTGCTCTGAACCAGGCACAGGCTCTAAGTGCATGAACACGTGTCAGCCTGTGAGAGAAAACCGGGGCTCACAGAAGCTAGGTCACGTGCTCGCCACCACACAATGCAGAGGTGACAGAGGTGGCTTTGCTCCAGGCAACCTGGCTCTGTGTCCTGGATGCTTTGGTGCCACCCCATATCAGCAGACACTGCTGCGGAAAACTGAACCCATCATTGGCGCCAACCCTTCACAACTTCCTGTATCCACCCTCTGCCATGTGACCTTGTAGCTCCTTCCACTGAAGAGGTGGAGTCTGTCCCACACCCTGGGGTGGGGTGCTGGATCTGGCGACGTGATGGGCTTTGCCAACGGAAGGTCAGCAGGTGAGATAGGACCAAAGCCGTGACAAGCGCCTTTGTGACTGGCCTCATTCTCTTGTGCACCTGTTGTGGACACACCCAGGCCAGACCGCTGGTCCCCAGAGGAAGAAGAGGGGCGCACAGCACAGAGCCCCGCCTGGCTCAGCCGCAGACAGACAAGTCCCTGGGCTGAGTACTTCGTCACACTCAGCAGGGCCGAGGTTTTACAGCCATTTGTTCCACAGCACTATTGGGGCAACAGCTAACTGGTATGACCTGTGTCCCCAACCTTTTCCTGACTGCAAACTCACTGGCCTTAGACTGGCACAAATAAATTACACACATATAACCAATGCCACGGTTTACTCAAATGGTTGAAGACCAGGATCTGACATATGGCAAGGATACTTGGATTCTTTTTTTTAAAAAAAAGCTATAACACAGGTAAATCAAAGACACACTCCAATCATTTGAAGAGACTATTTATTTTGCTAAAGTCAAGCAGGCTGATCTGGCAATAGGTAAGCGGTAAGCGTCGAGCACGAAATATGTACACATTTGCCACGGTGGGCTGACGGGCGCAGGCCGCGGGCAACACCCCACTCGGCAGGGTGTCTACAGCTGCGCCATGGAGGGCAAGTGGGGCGGCCACCACCTAAGAATGCCAAGCGCTGACCATTAGCACCAGATCGTTCTCATGTGCAAGTATATACAGAGTTATGTACACAGACTCACTAGAATCTTTGGGTCCCTGCCAACCAGACACTCAAGAGGCAAACAGGGAGGTCGGACAAGACACCTGTCATTACATGCACTTCGCTGAAAGGGCACTAGAGCACTACATATTGCTGTGTATAAGAGAAAGTCCTAAAAAGACATCAAAAGCCTGGGTACAAACACAAATTTGATTATTCACATTTTACACGTGTATCATCAAGACGACTACAATACTGTATTTGAGGGGGCAGAATGACAGGTGAAAGCTTTGTCAAATGAAACACTCTGCTATGACTCAGGCTGTCTCCCCGAGGAGCAAGTGGAGGCTGGTGGACAGCCAGCTTCACCTTTGGCCAACGTTCACAGCAAGTGACCGTCAGGTGAGGAGGAGCAGGACGCTTCGTCGGCAGGACAGGGATGTTTCAAGGTAGCGAAAGCTTAATTTAACAGGAGTAAACACTGCTGGAAAGACATGTATCCTTTCGGCACTGGCAGGCTGCCAGAAGGGCGGTGTACTCGCTGCCTGCGTTGCCGGAGCCCACCAGCGTGGACGCAGCGCCTCCGCAGTCCGGCTCCGCAAGGCCGGCTCGGCGAGTGCGGACTCCAGGCCTTTAAGACATCTGTGTGTGTGTGTGCGCGTCTGCGCGCTTTGGTAAGGCTGTGGTCACCTTTGACAAAGGGAACTCTCCCCCCCTCTGGACAACTTCTTTCATGGGAATAAGGAGAAATGAGGATTTTAAACAGACTCCACGACAGAACAAATGCCCCAATATCACCTACACACGAAGGCATCGGAGAGATTCACTCACCACTGACCATGCATTTAATTAGAGGAACGGTTTTCGAAGACATACACCAAATCTACAATTATTAGATAAAAATAAGTAAGTTATGACCAAGCCATCAGCAGATGAACATCTTTTCGTGTGCTTATTTCCCATGCATATATCCTCTTCGGTGAAGTGTCTACTCAAGTCTTTTGCCCGCTTCTTAATTAGGCTGTTTGTTTCCTTACTATTGCGTTTTGAGAGTTCTTTATAAATCTTGGATACAAATTCTTTGGCAGACACAGGATTTGCAAATATTTCCTCCCAGTCTGTGACTTGTCAATTGGAAACTGACAGCAAGACAGTGCCTTTTTTTTTTAAATAAATATTCTTTAGAATCTTGCCATTTCGACCAATAAAAAGGGCACAGAATCTTTAAAGTCTGTGGCAGGAAAAGGTCAACTTTAGGAGTTGTACAGTCCACGGGACCTCTGAAAAACTGGAGGAAGGGGTCTTACAGTACACGGAATGTGGTCCTCATGGTAACTGACTGAAGGAGGCAAAAAGAGCAAAGCAGCCAATTATCATTCATGACCACACTCACATGAAAAAATGCTCTGAGTGGTGGGGAAGTCACCTAAAAATATTCTGGGTCTTGGGAAACAGATAACAAGCACATGATCACTGGACATACTTTTAACCAAGTAATTTGCTCTGTAGGAAAACATCATCCAAACTGTGATGTCGAGTGAGAGCTCTGGACTAAAGCCACTTGTTGGCTTTGTGCGTGTGTTTTAAGCATGCACGTTATTTCTTTAAGTGGCGATTTTAATCTTAGAATGAGGGAACCCAAGACGTAGGTTGTTCATTTCACAGTTGGTTTTTAACCACTAGAAAACTATTCACCCTTCCAAATGTTAGTAAGTTATCATCATCATCATCATTTTTGCTGGGTCACAGAACATATCATTACATGACAGACGACGAGTGCTCACACCATTAACAAGCAGGGACAAAACACGGCAGCCCACGCCCTGACGAATCAGAAGAGAAGATGCATGCCGGGGTCTCCCCTCTCATGCACCAAATGACGCACTGGTCACCTCCCAGGCGGTTGGTTCAGCATCTGAAGACGGGAGGAACAGCAGGTTCACCACGGAAAGGGACCGCTGGCATGCACCACAGCCCAGCCCACACCGGCACAGTGGGCACTCGCCCTGCAGCAGCGCCTGGCGGCAGGTGTGCTTATGTTTAGAGGAACACAGCTGACGTGAGCCGCTCTGCTCAGCGTTCAAAGGGAAACTAAAAAATTAAATAAATCATCCCAAAAAGCACAGAGTTATTGCTTTTCTAATAGCCCCTTTGCTAAAGCAGGAGTCTCTCTCCAGGATATAAACACAGGCTGGGTTTTCACTTGCATCCTTGGAGACAGGGCTCGGCGGCCCCACTTTTAGCCTCTGCTGGGTACCAACCTCTTATTTGCCTCTTTCTGGCTGAAGGCTGTCGAACAAGCACTTCAGCTGCTCTTCCCCGAGGTGTATTTTGTCTTCCAGCTCCCGCTGCTCGATGATGAGCGCTGACTTCATCTTCACAAAGTGCTCGTAGTCCGCCAGGCTCTCCTCGCTGAGATAGCTGGCCAGGATGTCCAGGACGACACGCTCCCTGCGGTCCAGGTTCTCCTTGAGTTCCCTGGCGTCCTCGTGCTGCTGGACGAGCACTCGCTGCTTCTCGAGCAGGGACTGCTGTCGAGAGAGAGAGAAACAAGCCCATGAGCAGCAAGACGAAAGCAGGGGCTCTGGCCAACCTCGAAAACCCCAGCACCTTTGGGGGCTGGTCCCGTGGCTGCCCATCAGATTGTCAGTGGAAACCCTGATGCCACCAGAGACCCAACGGGATCTACACAGAAATACTCGGGAAGCAGGTGGCACAAGCCTGGTGGCTGTGGCAAGCTCCGGCCCAGACCTCCCGAAAGCCGCCCATGGGCCTCTCTGGGTTTCCTTCTGCTATCTGCACCTCAATCTATTGCCACTTGCCTGGACGGCTACCAGAAACAGTGGTGAGCAGAAGCGTCACCGAGGGACTAAAATGACAGAACTCTGAGATGCTCAAAAGGAGCCACAGACTCGGGGTCCCCACTGGCACCAGCGCCCTTTCTATGCCAACACTGTGAGGAAACCAGCAAAGGGGAAACTCTAAAGAAATCCCGGGGCAGGATTTCTCAACCCTCCGGGCAGAAGGAGAAGAAGCCCGAGAATGTATCTGCAGACCACGACGCGCGAGGCAGGATGGCAGATGGGCAGCAGGCATCGCTTCCCTCGCTCCTCACCAGGGCCCTGCTCTGGGGAATACTGACAACCCCTTCCCCAAACACCACCCTCACAGTCGCGCTCTCTGCTCGAAGAACACACACCTAGTTTCTCTACAGACTCTGACTTGAATGAAAACTAGGAGAAGAAGAGAGAAACGTAGGCTGGAGGATGGAGGTGGGAGTCCCTGACTGCTATCCAGGCACCGGGACAGCCACTCTGTTGCTGTGCCACTTTGCAATGCTGCAGGGACGCTCACCAGTGGCCACAGGTGGGCATCAGAGGATGCTGGGGCCCTTTTCCAAACACCAGACACACAGAGAGGGTTCAGCAGAGAGAAGCTGTTGCCATCATCATGACACAGGGCTGTAGACGGAGCCTGCCCTTGGTGTGCTGCTCCCGCGACGTGCCGTGACCACACTGCCTTTCAGAGTATCCTGCCCGCTCATGTGGAACACCTTGCTTCTCAGGCGTGTGTGGCAGAGTCAAGAGGCAAGGCAAAGCAAACCAATTCCAAACAAAGGGGACACACATTAAGGATTCTAGAAAAGTGGTTCAGGTTGCTGAAGTCAGCCAGGCTCATGGGAACCTAGAAGATGCTGGCATGGGAGGCGTGGGAGGAGGCCCCATGTCTATATCAGACCATGTGTCCGTGCTCTAGCCAGAAAGACAAAGGAAGCCTTCTGCAACCTGACTCCACATCTTTTAACTCATCAGCACCTGTCATCAGTCTCTGAAAACCTTAGCTCCTTTATGCCCCGGCTGCCTGACACAGAGATTCCAGTACAGTGCTACTGCACTGGATACCCAGGCCACTGCACTGCACCTGGACGTGGTCACCGAGTGTGCCCGTCAGGTCAGGAAGGTGAAGCTGCATCGACTGTGCACAGCTACGGGGAAGAGCAGCCCACCGTGGACTGCCCCAAGGATATACCTTCTCCGCACCACGGGCCCTGCACTCTGGCCCCTGGGGGTGGAGTGTGGGCTCCAGTACCTAGGGGACCACGAGCATGTTCCCTCGCAGGGGATTCCTTTCCTCTCCCCTCAATTCCAAAGAATCCTTTGTCAATTCCTCAAAGAGGGAGGGCAAGAGGGATGGAAGGTGAGCCCGGCCAGCAGTTGCCAAGATGACTCCATTTTTTCAATTAAATCTATACCTGAGAATTTAACTTTCCAATAATGTACAAATCAGTCCCTCTTTCTTGTTCATGTCATTTTCCTAAATTCTTTCAGATAAATTTGGCCAGGATGGCAAAAAGAGCAACATGGAATACAAACACAGCCCAAAGAGAAACTGGGTGCAAACCCGGTCACTGTCCTACGCCTTCTATAGTGGGCTCGATGACAGAGTTACTAGGGACTCATGCCTCAAAGCCAAGCACAAGGAGGTCCCTCTGTGCAGCCATAGGCCACCTTCACCCAGGGCAAGGGGAAGGGCACTTTGCTCCCCTGGAGAGAAGTTAAGATGTTTTATGGGCGATAAAGATGATCATTTCGAAGGCCTCTTATGTGCAAAGGAGGAAACCAGATGTTTTACTGACATTTGACCTATGAGGTAGATATTATTTCCCTTATTTTGTACGTAAAAAACTGAAAGACCTACTGAGCGATGTCTCAAAAGTCACACACTGTAGAAAGGGGAGAAAATCGCCCAAGCCCTCTGATTCTTTCTAGACTGCTGAATGCCCTTTGCTCCATCACAGCAACGGCAGCAGTCAAATATCATCTGTTACTGAGCGCTTACGATCTGTCAGGGGCTGGAGAAGCTCTGCCAGGGACTTACATGTGGTCAAAGTTAAAGACGAGAAGAAAAAAGACTATTTTCCAGGAAGAGACCATTATTAGTAATGACCAGCAGGAGTATCTGAAAAGACATCAAGAGGCGGCCACAGCTCTGGCGGAGACCTGGCAGCCCTGCCGTCCACTGACGCCGGCTCAGCTCCCTGTACCCGACGAGCACCCTTCCCCTCCCATCAGAAGGAAGGAGAGGGAGCGGCGTGCACACAGGACGTTTCCATAGCATCTCGCACTCAGCGGCGGACAGGCTGCTCGGACACTGCTAGGCTTCAAGGAGCTGACTTCTGCAACACCCCAGGACAGCCTTCCCGCGGCCCCCACCCCGCCGTGTCCAGGTCAGACGTATTTACATACCCGATCGCCAGGAGAAGCGCTGTCGTCCAAATTATTGAGGGCATTTTCCACCCGCGCCAGGCGGCCTGACAGCGACAGCAGCAGGTTCACCACTTTGTCCAGGTCCCCGACGAACATCCGGAACTTGTCGAACTCACTGGGCTTGCAGACACCCTTCACGATGGCCTCCACCTCGGCCCCCAGCGCGGTGTTGGCCTGCACGTCCTCCAGCAGGCTCTCCCGGGCCTCCCGGAGCACTTGCAGCTTGCGGCTGATGCTCTCGATGAGCTCCTGCTGTTGGGCACAGGACAGCATGAAAACACGGTCAGGCCCGTCCCGCCCCTCCGCACAGGCGCTCCGGTGGGATTCAGCCCACCTGGGTGAAAGCCTGCTTCTGCATCGCCAAATAATAGAGGATTTACGGGACTAGGAGAAGGAGAACGGCTTCCGGTTAAATTATCGGCATTTAAAAATGAAACAAAAGAAACCGATTCTCGTTTTGCTAATGTTCTACTAGATGACACCAGAGTTGGGGCCACTGATGCTTTGGAAGGACTCCCAGGACCACGTGTTGCTCTGGGCTCCATCCTTTGGAAGTTTCTAGTTCAAAGACTTACACAGAGAGAAATTACTGAGTCTTATGTCCCATACTGAGTTCCACAATTAGAAAGTATCCTCTACATATAAATAGCAATTAAAAATTAAAATAAATAGAAGAATTCCAATGAACTTAAAAGACAGTCTTTTACTATAACCTACCGACTTCAACTTGACCAAAATGCAAATAAATGACTATTTTTTTTTTTACCAGGGCAAAATATACATAAAAGTCACCATCTTAACTGTTTTCAGCGTACATTTCTGTGCCATGAAGGGCATTCACACCGCTGTGCAACCATCACCACCACTCGTCTCTAGAATTTTCATCTTCCTAGACTGAAATTGTGGAACTATTAAATGCTAACTCTTCACGCACCCTCCCACCAGCCCTTTAAAAGATTA
>CAUYRT010100978.1:0-45680 GCA_963574885.1 Lepilemur ruficaudatus | reverse complement strand
CAGAGTGACGGGCGTCAGGTGCTTGGCGGCGGCGGTCATGACGATCCTGCCCACACGAGGGCTCCCTGGGCGTGGAAAGAAACCAGAGTGGCCTTTCAGTCACCTGGACCAGGTGGGATGACCTGGGCCTGGGAGCCCCGCGCCTCCTGGAGAGGTGGTGGGGTGGGGTCGGTGCTGGCCCTCGCCTGGCCTTTCGTTGCCACCAGCTGCCACCTTGTAGCCCAGGACTCTGCTCATCCCTTCCCGACCCCCACCCCAGGCGCAGAGCCTGCGGGAGGAAAGACGCAGCTGCCCTGGTTCCCCCTCCTGAGCTGGGCCCCTTGGCCCCTACCTGCTCTGTGCCTGACCCTGGCTCACCTTGCAGGAGACTCTGCAAAATGCCACGTGGAACCCTCCCCACATTTCCATTCTCCTCTATCGCTTTTGGGGACCCCCTATCACCCAAGGCTGGAGTCCAGCTCTTCGTCTTGTGATATCTAGGTCTCTCCTCTCTTTGACCTAAACCTGGCAGCTCTGCCACCCTCCCCATCCACCTGTCCCTCCCTCCTGACCCTCTGAGTGGACTGGCCCACGCCCATGCAGTCATCCCCATGTCCTTCCCGGCTCGGCTTCCCCTGTCCTCTGTGCTGACCTCGTGGGCCTGACGGTCTCCGTCGTCCACCCCACGTCCTCTGCCCCAGACCCGCCTGGGCCTCAGGACCTACTCCCCAGGCCTGGCCCGGGGCCCGTGCTGCCTCGTCTACCGGGACGGCCAAGGCTCATGGCCACACGGCCTGCCTGTCACTTCTCTGCTCTCACCCCTGCCCCTCCTGCTGTGGCTCTCCCTGGGCTCCTTCTGTCTCTGCGCAGATGTGGCCTAGGCAGTCCCGCCAGGCCCTCCCCACCACGGCCCCTCTTCCAGCCCCACAATTCTCATCCTCTCCACGCCTGCTCTCTGCTCCTCACTGACCCAAGACCTTGAGGTTTTGTCCGTCCAGTCCCTGCTGTGCTGCGAAGGACAGCCCACGGGAGCTTCCCAGTGGCTCCGTGTGCCAAATAGGACGTCATCGGCACTGCTTTCACCCTCAGCCCACAGCCCCATCTTGGGGATGGCCCCAGTTTTACAGGGGGAGAAACTGAGGCCTGGAGCAGTTGGGGTCCCGGCTGGGTCTGTCAGCCTCTGTGCAGGCAGCCGCGGTGCCTGGCCTGGAAGCTGCCTCCTGGGGCCTCCTTTAGAGGCCGTTGAGGACCTCACCCCTCTGCCTCCTCCGTCCCCTCCCTGTTAGCAGCTGGGGGCAGGCAGGGCTTTTCCTGGGCTGGAGGCAGGGTCTGGAGGGGAGAGGGGCAAGGCCGTGGCCCCTTCTCTGACCCCGTGTACAACATGGGTGGCCACTCAGACCTGGCCTCCTTTGCTCTTTCATCTCTTCTAGAAACTTGTCCTGGTCACTTGAAGCCAGACACTGTCTGTGCCATGTGGGCACATGCCAGGATGATAACAGGTGAGCACTCATCTCACCAAGGACTTCAGCGCAAATCCCAGCCCGCCCCTGTCCCAGACAGCGTGGTGACCCCGGGCAGGGCACTGTGTCCCTTAATCACCCTGAGCCTCCAATCTCTCGTCTGTCCTGCCTGCAGGGGTGGCCGTGGGACTAGTAGGGTCGCCTGCAAGGGCCTGGCACAGCGGGAGCTCAGCACGGGCAGGTGCTGTGATTCACGAGACTGTGGTTGGTGGAGGCAGGCTGTGGCCCCGGACGTGGGACTCCGTCCCTTCCTGAGGGGTCCTGGGGTCCAGGGCCGCTCCCAGCCTGGTTGAGAGGAACAAGTGGGTCGTGGAGCCCCAAGTGCAGCCCCAGCGCTTGCCCGGTCCGGGTCCTCATGGCTGGCTGCTGCCTCAGTCCCTTCTGGACTCCCTCAGGGTTAGGGACCAGACCCCTGAGGGTGGGGCTGTCCTCCCCTCCCTGGCCTCACCTGTGAAGAAGATGTAGTCGAACCTGTGCTCCAGCAGCGGCCCCATCTCCTGGGGCCCGCCCAGCACCACGGCAAAGCAGCTCTGCAAGGCGGGACAGGCAGAAGCTCCCTCTGGGATCCCAGCCCGGAGAGCCCAGAGGCTGGCGTGCCCTGCCCTCCTGGCCCCTGGCCCCTGGCCCCGTGCCTGGCCTGACCCCAAGTCTCCAGGCCTCAGGTGGGCGGCGGGGTGGAGGTGGGAGGGGGGGTTCCCCAAGGCCCAGCTCAATAGGGGCGAGGTTGGGTCTGGCTGGGCTGCAGGGAGGGCTGAGGCCAGGCCAGGGTGAGCAGGGCAGAGCAGAGGCAGACATGGGACCCCAGGGGACAGGCTCCTCAGAGGGAAACTGAGGCTGAGGGGGTGTTTGGGGTGTGGGTCTGACCGACGGGCCCTTCCATGCCAGGGGCTGCCCAGCCCACAGGCCCTGCTCACCTGGTCCAGGTATCGGGGCAGCACCTCGGCCAGGACTTTCTCCATGCTGGTGCTAATCTCCGACGGCTTCAGCACCACGCAGTTCCCTGCAGGGCAGGCGGGGAGAGAGCTAGGGAAGGCGTCACCCACTCCTGGGCTCCACATACCCGTAGGGTGGGCGCCAGCCTCACATGTGTTCAGAGGAAGAACCTGGTTCAGAGAGGTGACATGACCAACCCGAGGCCACACAGCCCAGGGATGGTGGACCAGACCTTGTACCAGCTCACCCCATGTGCCCCCTGGCTCCGCAGGTGGCCTTGAGGCCTGGAGGTGGGAACAGTGGCAGGAAGGCGGGGGCTCAGCTCTCACCTGCTGCGAGGGCGCCCACCAGGGGCACCAGCGTCAGGTTCAGGGGGTAGTTCCAGGGGGCGATGATGAGCACCAGGCCAAAGGGCTCCTTCCGGATGAAGGCCGAGTCCAGATGTGTGACCTGGGCCGGGAGCCAGAGGTGGACATGAGGCGCCCAGAGCCCCCAGCCCCTCACAGCCACCCATACCCAGAGGGGCCAACAGTCCCCGAAGCCCCCGCCGCCCTGACGCCCAGTGCGCTCACCAGGTTCTTGGGCACACTCTGGTCCTTCATCCAGGCCTGCAGGTTCCTGAGGGCCAAGGTGACCTCGCCCTGGCTGATGGCGATCTCAGACAGCTCCGACTCGAAGGCTGACTGCGGGGAGGCGGTGGGGTCAGGGCTGGGCCAGGGGACCCCAGGGTCAGCCCCGAGGAGGGCACAGCCTCCTCCAGCAAGGCCTGCTGTGATTCACTCATTCATTCATCCCTGCGTTCCCTCACTCTGCGTTCAGTGCGTGCTCCCTGTGTGAGATGCTGTCCCTGAGCCTGAACGGAGCAAGCTGCCCTGTGGGGCTGACCGTGTAGCGGGCAGTCAGCGCGACGGTGAGGACACTGATGGCGCCATTGTGTCGTGGCGCCACTACGGACAGAACAGAGCAGGGCTGGGGGTGGAGACAGCTAGAGCGTGTGATGTGGGCGCACACAAGCGTGTGTGCTTATGTGTGTTTGCTCTGTTGTATACAAGATGGTCATTCCAGGCCTCCAGGATGAGGTGACATTTGAGCAGTGATCTGAAGACAGGGAAGGAGAGAGCCCGTGGATACTTGCAGGTGGAGTATTCTGGGCAGAGGTGATGGCACGTGCCAAGGCCCTGAGGTGGGTAGGAGTTTGCTTTGTTCCTGCCCCAGCAAGGAGAGCAGTGGTCAAGGTGACAGGGCCAGGCAGCCAGGGCAAGGACTCCAGAGCAGAACAGGGACAGGACCTGACCCAGGTTTTAACAGGACTGCCTGTGTGGCCTGCTGCGTGGGGATCCGTCTGCAGGGGACACGGGGCAGAGCCATCCCTGGGTAGATGCTGGCATTTCATAGGTCAGGGCACCACCAGGTTTCCAGGCAGGAGTGAGGAGAGGAAATCAGTAAGGACATTGTCCTGATCTCTGCCAGCCGGCGTGCCCTGCCTTGCCCTGCCCCAGGGAGCAGAGACCCAGCCAGCAGTCTGCAGGCAGCTGAGGCCGGGCCAGGGGTGCGGAGCCAGGCTGACCCCACCTGAGGCACCGCAGGCTCTTATGTGTCAGAGCAGAGGGGGACAGGCCAAGGGGCCAACAAAACCCAGAGAGGGGATGCCCTGCCTAGGCCACTCAGCAAACCAGGGGTGAGGCCAGGGCCAGAGCTGAGCCTTGGTGAGGAGTGGAGTGTGACTCTGGAGGATGACATTGCAGCCACCAGCACTTCCTAATCGTGAGCCTGGTTCCAAAACTCTTCCAGCTACCCCTGTGCACAGAGCCCTCGCTCCCTCCTGGTGAGCCTGCACACCACACCTGGTAAGTTGCCTAGGACCTGAGCGAGCCCTGGGCCAGTTTACCAGAACATCTGGACCCAGGCAAGCACCGTGACTTTGGAAGAGCAGGCTGTCATGAGCCGGTTCAAGCAGGTGGGTAACTGGCCATCCCTACCAAAGAGGCTGTTGGGGTTCACTGAGAGAATGCAGCCAGGGCAGATGCTGCCCCAGAGTGGGGACTAGTGGAGGGGTGCTGGATTTTCTGGGCTGCTGCCCCCTTTTCTGGGGCTCTGGTACTTGGGATGGTGTTGGGGAAATATGATTAAGGAATTAATGAAATGTGGCTCATAAGATCATTATTTTATTGTATCTCCCAATATTGCTATATTAAACACAGAAACAGAAGTTTGCAGGGTTTTGCCCTGAAAGAATATGTGAACTCAATGGTTCACTTATCAGAGGCTGTTATCATGGGAGAGCTCTCAAATCTCCAGTAGGGATGCTTTCCAAGAGACTTCATGGTTATCTCTCTGTGGGCTTTTCTGTGTCTTGAAAGGCAAGGCAAGGTAAATATCTAGCCCACAAGATGGGAGCTGGAGACAATGAGTGTACTTTGCTCTGAGACATGCCTCTGTTTTTTTTTTTTTCTTTGAGACAGAGTCTCACTCTGTTGCCTGGGCCAGAGTGCCATGGCATCAGCCTAGCTCACAGCAACCTCAAACTCCTGGGCTTAAGCGATCCTCCTGCCTCAGCCTCCCGAGTAGCTGGGACTACAGGCATGTGCCACCATGCCTGGCTAATTTTTTCTATATATTTTTAGTTGGCCAATTAATTTCTTTGTATTTTTAGTAGAGACGAGGTCTCGCTCTTGCTCAGGCTGGTTTCGAACTCCTGACCTTGAGCGATCCACTCGCCTCGGCCTCCCAGAGTGCTAGGATTACAGGCGAGAGCCACCGCGCCCGGCACCTCTATGTTATAAACAACTTGTTTGTAGAAAATCAGGCTTCCTGTTCACTCCTGACTGACTGTTTACCTTTAAGTCCATAATAACTAAATCAAAGAAATACAGAGTCACTATACCTCTTTTGTTATACTTCCGTTAATTGATGGCTACCTATTAGAACTTAGAAGTTAGCCCTTGAAAGACTTTGTACCTGTTTGTTCACTTAGATACATTAAGACTTGTTAGTAGCCCTTTGAAAGGACTTTTGACCCTAACCCACTACCTGTATAATCCTGCTCCCCTAGCAACTGCATTCTCTGATATGCAAATGTGTTACCCTGACAACTAGTAACTGAGATCTGTGATTATAAAAACCTGTGTGAATCTGACCATATTGCTAGACCATTCACGGAGATATAGTCTAGTCGCCTAAGTACCCTGCTGTGATTATTCTGATCTTTTTATATAAAACTATAAACTATACCTTAGTCTCTGTGTATTCTTTTATTTTATTTCCTATCAATTTTCTTATCCTCTGTGGCGATCCCTATCTGAGGGACTTGGCTCCGTGGGGAGGAGTAGCTGACCTCCTCGTGGGCCTGCGCGTTCTTTTCCCTGCAGGACGGGAAGGCAGGACAGGGAATCTGAGCCGAAGGGAGAAAAGGGACCAGGTCTCTCTGCTCAAGTATCATGGAGGCTCAGAGGCTGGGGATCAGTCCTGGGAGGCAACAGGCTCAGGGAGGATCTGGACACTCTGGCCGTTGAGGCACAGGCAAAGAACATTTTGACCACAGAATAGGGGCAGCCCCTGGGAAGGCTGGCTGGGGCAGGGGCAGTCACACAGGCGGGCTCTGCTGGTGGAGGGTGGGGATGGGCCACAGAACAGTGCTCTTTGGAGTCCTGCCTTGGCTGCCACTGGAATTGGGAGGGGCTGAGCCTGGAAGGGGCCGAGATGCCTCCTGCACCCAGAGTGAAGCCAAAGTCCTCCTCAGCCTATTTGGGGAAACCTGCTCCCCAGACCTTATCTTTTGTGTCTCTGCCTCTGCCTCCCAAACACCACAGCACTGGCCTCCCTGCTGCTGCTCAAGCACAGACACACCAAACACCTGCCTCAGGGCCTTGGCACATGCTATGCCCACTGCCACTTCCCCCTGTGTCCATGTGGGCTTTCCCTCGCCTCCTTCATCCTTCTGCTCTAATGCCCCGTTCTCAGAGAAACCTCCCCTGAGCCTCCCCAATCCCAAGTGTAAAGCAGCAGGCCCTGCCCTCCCCCTTCACCTGGGGGTGTCTCCATGGCAGTATTTCAACCCAATAGGCTATGTGATTATTTATTTACTGTCATATTATCTCCATGGGCACAGGGACTTTGTTTCATTTCTGTTGTATCCCCAGAGCGTAGAACAGTACGTGGCACATAGTAGGTGTTCAATAAATAGCTGTTGCAGGAAGGCAGAACAGATGACTGGATGAATGCAGGAGAGCAGGCTCTGGCCCAGGGACGGAGCTGGGCTTTGATGGGCTTTCAGTTCCCGTTCACGAAGATGCAGCTGTCCCTATCCCCTTGTCCCAGCTGCCCCCCACCGCTGCCCCAGCCCACCTTGTGCAGGTCCTGGGCCAGCGCATCTTGCAGAAGCTGCTTGTTGTCCTGTAGGAAGCGGCCCAGGCCCCTGAGCTGCTCAGCCCGGAACTCGGCCGGCCGCGTGCGCCCCGTGTGGAAGGCCTCCCGCAGCCGCCGCAGCGTGTCCTCGAAGGGGTCCATCCTGCTGGAGGGGGTGGCATGGGCTGGATGGCCGGGGCTGCCCCTCCTTCACGGTGCCCTCCGGCCGCCCAGGGCCCATGGTACCCCTGCCCCTACCTGCACCTGCCGGGGCTCACGGACACTCCCACCTCGTACACACGCGGGGCCCACTCAGGGGGCCTCACAGGGGCTGGGGGCTGCCTGTGACCCCCCACCCCCCACCACAGGACACACCCAGACACCCACCAACAGACCCGCAGACCACTCCTGGAGTGGTCTGTAGGCCTGAAGGCGGCTACAGGGCTGGGCATGGGCTTAGGGACAGCTCATCCATGGCCCCCACAGATGGGCAGGCAGGCAGAGGGTCACGCTTCTTCCTGCCACGTAGAAATTAGCCCCAAGCCATGGCCTCAACCTGCCCTGGTGCCCCCGCCCCCCGGAGGTGGAGTGGCCTCACCCCTGCCTGGCCTGAGTGGAGTAAACAGGAGTTTGCTAAGTAGAGGGACATTCTTCGACCACGGCCACCACCTTGGAACACTCCAGACACGGAATTCTCTGTCCTCCCCTGTCTCCAGCCCAGGCCGGCTGGTGGTGACTCAGAGGCCTGAGTGACCTTGGGCAGTGGCCTCTTCTCCCAGAGCCTCAGCTGCCAGGGAAGAGGGGAAGGATTCCTCGGGCCCCCAGAGGCCCAGCTGCCCACCCAGCCCGGGCTGCTGTGTATGGAGGAGGAGGTGACGGTGGAGGCAAGAGGTGAGAGGGCAGTCGTGCCTCGTGCTGTCACAAGCCGGGGCTGGCAGGCGGGGTAGGGGCCCTGACATTCCCCCGGGCCTTGCCTGTTTACCTGAGACTCATCAGAGGAGTGCTCTGACGCGCTCACTGCTTGGCCTGGTGCCAAGGACCCGTGGGGACCATTTCCTCCTTCCCTCCTTCCCTCTCTGACTCCCTTCCCTTCAGGGCTCAGTTTGGCTGATGCCTCCTCCAGGCCGCCCACCCTGATTACTCCCTCATCCTCTCCCACAGTGGCCCCTTGCTCTGCTGCCCACCAACAGGGCCTGGGTGTGACAACTACCTAGTCACACTCTGTCCCTGCGCCTCCCCCATTGCCTCCTCCCCATGGACTGGGACCAGGCCCCTCTTTGCCTATTTAACTCATCATTTGGGACTTGGTGCCCCAAACGCCTCATCTGTTAGGGGCACAACTATAGCCCCTGCCAGCTGGCTGGTGTTCCCAAAGGCTGAGACCATGCTGTCCGCTCTGCTCCAGGACTGGCATCCATGCCCCCAAAGCTGCGCTGTCGTGAAGCGGCTCCCCTGAGGGCCGAGCCCGCCCCAGCCCGGGATGGCCTGGCCCCGCAGGTGTGCCGAGAGCCGGTCTGCAGACCTGGGCTGTCCCCAGCTGGTATGGCTGGGGGGGCCGAGCTGTCCTCACAGGCCTCTTGCTCTGACTGGGAGAAACTGGGCAGCTGCCTCAGCGTAGGACAGGCACAGTGGCCAGAGGGGGTGGGCAGGTCACAGAGGGAGACTGAGACCCAGGAACCAAGAGCCCTGCCCGCTTCTGGAGCTGCTGTCGGCCTTGTCTCCTGGCTGTGCCTCTTACTGGCTGCATGACCTTGGACAAATCACTCACCCTCTCTGCCTCGGTTTCCTCATCTATAACATGGGGATGAGCGTAGCATCTGGTATCGTCATGACGATTAAATGACACAATGCGGCATAAAGCATTTGCCATTGTGCACACAGAAAGTGCCCAGCAAAGGCCAGCGCGGGTATTTGCACTATGTAGTCTGCAAATATTTACCCCCGGCCCCCTCTCGGGCCTGCGTCTGCCCTGCTCTCACCCTCAGACTTCACCGGTGGGTGCCAAAGGCAAACCACACCTGCACCCCTGCCTGAGAGTCCCCGCAGAAGCCACAAAAATTTGAAGCATGGAAGGTGAATGGGGGACCTGTGGGCAGGGCAGTGGGCAGGGGCTCTGCAGGTGGGGGTGGGGGGCCTGGATGGAACATTCCAACAGCCTCTCCTAGCAACACTGAAGCCAACTCACCCAGGGCAGCAGGATGCACATCTCCCCTGCAGGGCCGCCAGACCTGGCATCGCACCCCGCAGTTGGTCACTTTGGACTGAGAGCCCAGCAGGGACAGGGAGCTGGGCAGGACCCAGGCAGGCAGAGGAACCAAGGCTGCTTCCTGCCTATGGGGGACCCTGGCCCCGTGGCCTCACAGAGGAGCTGAGCAGCCACTGTCGACCCACAGAGCAGGAGACTCCTGCACTGGGAGCTGGGCCGGGACCCCAGGGCCCTGGAGCCCCCGAGCCCCCGAGCCTGACGCATTTAGCCACCACAACAGCCCAGCTGGGGCAACTGTTCGCCCAATGAAGGAGGTGGAGACCAGGGCCCAGACAGAGCAAGGAGCTTGCCCAAGTGCACCCTACTCCTTGCACTGGAAACCCCGAATCCAGAGGAGCACAAGGCTATGCACCCCGACCCCCCTTCCTGGCTGGACACCTACTGCCCCCGCTGTCCCCTGGGGGAGGGACAGCCAGAGTCCTCGGGGAAGGGGAGGCTTCTGGGCTGGGGCCCGAACGGCAGACCCAGGGCCAGGCGGACACTGGCACGTCAGCTGGGGACAGGGGGTGCCTGGCCAGGGTGAGAAGTGGCACTGTTTGGTTCCGTTTCCTTGGCCTCCGCCTCTCGCCACTGCTGCCAAGCCCACTGTGCTAGGCCGGGTCTGAGACCTCTTTTTGCCTCCTTGGGCTGAGCTGCTGAGGTCCAGGGCTGAGAGGCCCAGGGTCTCCGGGACATGGGCCCCCCACAGCTGGCTGAGGTGGCCCTAGCTTCAACCTGCTGCTCTGGGTGTCTGTCCCAGATCTGCAGCTTCCAGGCGAGCAGGGTGGGAGTTGCTACATCGTTTGATGGTGAAAGACATTTGACGGGGCAAGGGCAGGACCAGGCACTTCCCCTCCAGGCCACGGGCCTCTAACACGGATGACCAGCGCTGACTGTGCCAGCCACCGTGCCAAGGCAGTGCTCGCCGTGGGTGCCTGTGCGTTCTGGCATTGTGCTCCAGAGAGGTCTCTCGGAAGAGGGTGGGGGGGAATAGGGAGCGGCCGGGCACTTGGCCGCTGGCTCCAAAGCATCACAGGAGTGAGCTGCCACCCTGCCCCGTCCCCATGGCAGGGTCCTGCTGAGGGGCCGTCCACAGGGCAGACCCACGGCTCATTCCCACACCCACCCGTCAAGTGGGCTGGATTCTGGGGGGAGGAGGCTCCACCCATTCTTTCATTCTTCCTGCCTCGGTTTCCTCATCTATACCAAGGGCCTTCTAAGAGTACCTCCCAGTATGGCACGGTTTGGGGGCCCAGTGACCCGGGTTCAAATCACAGCAGCTGCGTGTATTAGCTAGGAGGCTGGGGCAGGTCGCTTGGCCTGTCTGTGGCTCACTCCCCACCTGTAACAAGGGGCGGTACCCGTAGCCACTCTGCTGCTGGGGGAATTTAGGCACAAAGCTTTGCACACGTGGGGCGCAGGGTGAGCCTGGAAGCACCCGATGACTGTGGCTCTGCACAATCGCTATGCAGAAGGCTGTGAGGGACACGTGGAACAGAGGGGTCTGGGGGGGAGACCCCTGGGTGGGGGCCCTAGGGGCCCTTGATCCAGTGTGGGTGCCAGGGCGGCAAGGACATCATCCTGAGACCAGGTGGGGACACATGTGACAGAGGGAGTGAGGGTGGTGGTTTGAGGGCTGGGGGGACCCTCATCGGGGCAGGCGGCAGGCAGGCCTCAAAGGCCCCACAGGCCCTGACATCCCAGGGTCTCTAGTCTCCTGCCATTTAGCCTTGTTAAGGTAACGGGAGGCTGTTGTCTTAGATGGAACTTCTGCACCAGGTCAGACCAACCAAAATGGAGTTGCTTGTGCCAAGTGCCATGTGATCAAATTGAAATTGTAAGGGGTAGATAGATCCCAAAACAACAGCCCAGTTTTCCCTGCAAGCAGGAGATTGCCGTCTACCCAAGTCAGCAAGATGAGGGCATCTGCTCTGCCCTGACCCTTAACAAAGCAGCCTGGAGTGACCTGGTGTTCGCCCACCAGGGCATGTTCCCCATTCTTCTGCTTCCTTGTCACCACCACTCAGAGCCCACTGTCCTGCCACTGCCTGGCCAGGGCTCCCCCTCTGCCTTAGAATGGAAGCTGCCTCCATCCCTTACCTGGATTTTCACAAGGTCTCCCAAAGCTCTGGGCAGCACCCCTCCCATCCATGAGGTCCTTGGGGAGCTGGGGGCCGAGCCAGCCACCAGCTACACCCCAGGGAGAGGCTGCCGGCCCTGGCCACAGCTCCCTGACCCGGGCCACTTCCCTCTGATAAGCCCCTCCTGGGGTGGGGCAGGTCTGGCGAGCCTCTCCTTCCCTGGACTCTGACAAAGTCCATCACTGAGGAGGTCTCTCTCCCAGGGTCACTGGCTGCCATGTCCCTGCACTTGTGCGGGCACGCTCGGTGGTGCCCAGGAAATAGCTGTTGCCTGAAGGGACACTTTGCTCCCTCCAGGATGGGAAGTACATTCCTTCTCGGGGCAGCTGGGTCCCTCAGCTCCCTTAGAGAGGAGGAACCCAGGAACCCAGAGAGAGGAGGCCATGGCAGCCCGGCTCGGACAAAGTGAGGGTGCTACCGGCCGTGGGCCCCACCCCGCCTCTCCTGGTCCTCTCCCTTCCCTTCCTCTCTGGCAAGCGGATGAGCTCAGTGGGGACAAGGGCGCCTGTGTGTGCAGCTGCGCGTGCCCAGCCCTGCCCGGGTGGCCGGCAGCAGGGGCTGCTGAGCGGGATCCCCGCCCTGACTGCCGGCCCGCTCCAGCCCAGCCTCCCCGGGGTACTGTACCTGAGGCCTGACAAGCTGTCCTCCTCCTGGCCGTCCTGCTCTGCGCGGCCACTCAGCTGTTATGAAAGGTCCGGCGCTGGGCCGGTCCTGGGGCGGGGCTCCCTGGCCTGGTTCCTGGCTTGACTCTGGGCGGGCTGGAGGCTGCACTGCCTCCCCCAGGCGCCTCTCCCGGCTGCAGAGAAGGAACTGGGCGGGGACAACAGGCACCAGGCCCGAGCACACAGCAGGGCTGAGCTCTGAGTCAAGGGCCCAGCCCGGGGAGAAGAAGAGTCTGGGCAGTGGCTGCAGGAATCACCGTGTGGGGCGGGGCCCAGCTGCCTGGGATAGCAAGGAAGGCTCTGTCCTCCACCCCTTGAGGCCTCCCCAACCTGAGCCTCAATTTCCCCGTCTGCAAAATGAAAAGGTCACACCCAAAGATGGCTGGAGTCCAGAAATGCAACCTCAGGGGCCATGCCTGCCGCCTGCTCTGTTTCCCAGCCCCTTGCGTATCTGTCCCTCAGCACCACCCATGGACCACCCCATTCACGGAGCCTGTCACCCCCAAAACCTGACATTTTACAAATGAGGAAATGGGGGTCCAAAGAGGGATGGCTACATGGGGTGTGAGTGGCAGAATTCTCACTCCCGAGCTGGGGCTGCATCCATCCCACACGTCCCATCTGCCTCCCAGGGACGAGTGCCGCCCTCCACCCTCAGGACATCGGTCATGATGCTAAGCATCGCCACGGTGGTTCCTGCAGTCCCACTTCGCCTCAGGTGCCAGAGCTGGGCCAGGGCTCTGTCCCCTGCCTTGGCCCCGGCCCACCCCGGGCACACCTGCCGGAGACAGCACAAACAGGGATGGTGCCCAAGCAGCTGCTGGTGTCAAACAGGCAGGTGATTGGGTTACAGGTGTGGGGGAAGGAACATCCTTTGTGCTACTTTCTGGGCCCACTGCCACCGCAGTCTCCCTGTGCACTGCTGCCCTGGGTCCGCCTGGGTTCCTGGCCCCAGGGCCTCTGGGCCGACCTGGCACCTGGGACATGCCCATCACTGCCACCTCCTCCCCGGCTCCCCCGCCTACCTGGGAAGGCAGAGAGGTCTCCTGGTCCACACCTATTCTGGTAGCCTCTGGATTTCGCTACCTAGGGTGGGGGTAAGGGGCTGCCGAGGCCCCCGTCCTCTGTGTGGGATGGAGCCCCCGGCCGCCGTCAGTCACGTGGCTCAGCATGTGACAGCCCTGCCCTGCTGCTCTCTGGAGCTGAGCCAGGCAGGAGCGACAGCAGAGCGGGTGCCAGGCAGAAGCGACAGCAGAGCAGGTGCCAGGCAGGGCTGTGCCAGGGCTGAGCCTGCAGCTCTCAGCCAGGAAGGAGGCCCAGAGAGGGGCAGCCACTGGTCTAAGGCCACACAGCAAATCAGGGACCCAGGTGGGGAGGTTCTGGTGGGTGGGAAGGGTGTCATAGGATCCTGGGGGGGGGGCTGTCAGGAGACCTCCTCCTACAGGGTCTGAACTTGTCATGAATTCAGGGAGGAGGCCCCCAAAGAGGCCTGTCCTCCTGGGATGGGGTCCGGGAGGCCACACACCTCAGAGTTGACAGGGACGGGACCCTCCCCTTACTGGGTTAGGCTCAGTGGGGCCTTGGAGTTATGTCCTAAGAAGAGCCCAGGATAAAAGGGGGCCCTCTGGATGGGGCACCACCAGGAGTCACTCTCAGAGCCAGCTCTGGTGGGGAGGGGGCTCTGCTGAGGCCCCAGGCCAGCCAGGTGGGGCAGGGAGAGGGGAGCACAGAGATGCTGGAGTTCCTGATGTGCCAAGTTCACGGCTCTGGGTCAGCCTGGGCAAGCGCTTCACCTCTTTGGGCCTGGGTGTTCTCATGTGAAAATGGGTGACGGTCCAGGGTTGTTGATGGGTAAATGAGATGACGCAGTAAGCACTTAGCTCAGGGCCTTGCACAGAGGTGGTTCGGTGAGAGGCCTGGGTTCATGTCCTGGTCCTGTCACTTATCTGTGTGACCTCAGGTTAGTGTCATAACCTCTCTGTGCCTCTGTATTCCCATCTATAAAATGGAATATGTAATAGTAAAACACGCCCAGGCGACTGTGAGGGTGAAATACATCAGTCCATGTCTGTGGGCCTGTACTTGTTACCGCTCTAAGTGCCCTCTGTCCCCCACTGAAGGAGTCTGACGAGAGCCACCGTCCAGGCTGCAGGACAGTAGGGTGGCCCAGTCCCCTGCTGGTGCCAGTACCTGCCCTCCAGACCCCCTCAGCCCCTACCTTCTCTGCCAGGGCCCCTGGCTTTGGGCTTCCCACCGCTCCCTGCCCTCTGCTCCTGTACCGAGGCTACAGAGGAGCACCCAGACCCAGAGAGGGCTGGGATAGCCCCGGCTCAGGTGTTGCCATCGGCTCAGGGCTTCTCTCCGCCTCCACCAGGGCCTGAGGGCCCCTCTCCCTGGGCTGGTCCCCTTTTGTGTAGGCCCCATGGAAGGAGGGGCCAGGCCCTGCGGCCAGCGACACCTCTGGGGCTTTGGAGGATTTGACACTGTTTCCACCTGTGGCCTCCATCCCCAGGGCAGAGGGGCAGGGGAGGGTGGGCTGGCCATAGGCCATGGCAGTAGGTGGATGCATTCATTCATTCATTCATTCATTCCCTCCTGTCTCAGACACCTGCCGAGCCTGGCTCTCAGGGCCTCAGACCTGCCTAAGAGCATCTCACTGCCTCACCTGCCGACAGGGTCCTCAGCTCACCTGCTAAGTGAGCTTGAACAAGTCACATCCCCTGGCTGGGCCTCAGTTTCCTCACCTGTAAAATGGTGTTGATTCTACCTCCCTGACAGGGCTGCTGTGAAGGTCAAACAACAGCACATCTAGAAGGCACCTGAGAGGGCACCTGGTACACAGTAGGTGCTCAACATATGTAAACGACTCCTGCACCTATCTCTACCCACCAGAGGGAGTGGTTGCTGCAGGACTTGACCCTGAGGCCCTGGCCCTGCCTTCCCTCCTCTCCTTGCTGGCCTTGAAGGAGCAGGGCCCCCCAGAGGCCAGCGTGACCCCTGCCAGGGTGCAAAGTTAGCGGGCCACAGGTGCCACAGTTGGCACTCAGTGAGCAGCAGAGATCGCCAGTCACTCATTCATTTGCTCACTCAGCAAACCTTTACTAAGCACTGACTGTGTGCCAGACGTAATTCCCACATACTGCTCAGACATTATTGTCTGTGCTTTACAGCTGAGATGACAGAGTGTAGTGACCTGGCCAGAGCCACCCAGGGAGGACACATGGGGATTCAAACCCGGCCAGGCCTGACTCCCCAGCCCACGACGTTTCCAGGGTGCTCTCACACAAGAGTCAGGCTGGGGCCCTCCACGCGGGGTGAGCCCTTCACCCCTGAATCCTGGGACCCTCATGTCTCAGCTGAAAACAGCAGCCACTGTTTCCTGGACATTTGCTGGCCAGGCACTGGGCAGGGTCCTTGGCACACCTCAGCTTGGCGACTTTCCAACAGCCTGTGAACCAGACTCAACTCAGACCAGGAGGAACAGAGGGGAGAGGGGAACTGGATATTCTCTACCTTTTTTTGGGTTTTGTTTTGTCTTAGCTAGCCAGCTTTTGCAAACCAGTTTTCTGGATCTTTCAAAAAGGGTCCCAGGTGGTTCCAGCCTGCTGGACAGCCAGTGCTACGGAGTGCCAGCTCCGCAGAGTGGGAGTCCCGTGGGCGCCAGCTGCAGCCCTGAACCCAGTACCCGCTGGGTGGGTGCAGGAGGCTCTGGACCTGGCTGCAGGGTGTTGGTGGGGTCACCCCTCTGTAGTCCAGCAGCCACCACAATCCCAGCCTCCCAGTGGCCCTACGCGAGCTCCCATTTGCAGATGCCAAAACTGAAGCTAAGGGGGCTCAGGCTGTGGGTCCAGTGGGTGCCACTAGTGTCCCTGCAGGGCTCTTTGATGACCTGCAAGAGCAAGGCCTGGAGGCGGGGCTGGGACTAACTAAGGCAACACTTAGGGGAGCTTATAACCGCCTGGCACTTTTTAAGGCTTTGCATTAACTCAATAGTTATGCCATAGCCCCAGGAAGCAGTGCTGAGTGTCCTTGTTTTATGGGTTAGGAAACTGAGGCACAGACAGGTGGAGCTAATTCCTGAAGTCCAGAGCTGGGAAGTGGTTGAGCAGGGATTTGAACTCCTATTTCACGTAGCGGGCACATGGGCACTCCCCTGCACAAGCGTCGCAGAGGAGGCGGCCCGCGGGGCGGGGCGGGCCGGCCGAGGGAGGAAGTGTGGGGCAGTCGCAGGGGCTCCCGGGGCCGCCGCCGCGAGTCCTCCGTGGGGTCGGGCCATGGAGCCGCCGCTCTACCCGGTGGCGGGGGCCGCAGGGCCACAGGGCGACGAGGACCGGCTAGGGGTCCCCGACGGGCCCGAGGCCCCGGTGAGGAGCGGGCCGGGGGCGCGAGCGGGAGCGGGGGCCGGGCCGGGGTCTACGGGCGGGGCGGGGCGGGCCCCTGGGCCCCAGCCCGGCGGTGAGAGCGCGTGCGTGTCCGCAGCTGGACGAGCTGGTGGGCGCCTACCCCAACTACAACGAGGAGGAGGAGGAGCGCCGCTACTACCGCCGCAAGCGTCTAGGCGTGCTCAAGAACGTGCTGGCGGCCAGCGCGGGCGGCACGCTCACCTACGGCGTCTACCTGGGTACGCGGGCGCCCGCCCTCGCCCCCTCCCCGCCGGCCGGGAAATGGAAACCGTCGCCGGCCGCCCTGCCGCTTTCACTTCCCCCTCTGCCCTCGCCGCGGCTGCCGCTGCGGCCGCCCGTGCGGGGCGAGTGTCAAGCAGGCCAGTGTCCTGGGTCCCAGCCAGAGCCGCTGTGTGGCTGGGCAAGGGCCGGGGGAGGGAGAGAAGGTCTGGGCTCCCTGGGCCCCGAGGGCTGGCGGAGCAATGCGGGTGGGGGCTCCGCTGAACCTGCCACCGCCTGGCAGAATGCTCGGCACACCTGTGACCTCTGTCCTGAGGGGCGCTGGAATTGGGGATCCCTTTGGTGTCTGGAACTCCCCGCAAGGCTTGCCTTCCTGCCTCTGCTTGGTTGTCCCCAGAGCCAGGCTGCTCCCTCCATGCCCGCTCCCTGCCCCCAGGCCTCCTGCAGATGCAGCTGATCCTGCACTATGATGAGACCTACCGCGAGGTGAAGTACGGAGACATGGGGCTGCCGGACATCGACAGCAAGATGCTGATGGGCATCAACGTGACGCCCATCGCGGCCCTGCTCTACACGCCTGTGCTCATCAGGTGGGGCACAGCTGCCCCTGGGATGGCTGGGCGGTCACTCCCATCTCAAAGGGATGCAGGTGCCCTGGTGCCGTCAGGGGTCAGGGAGCTAGGGAGAGGCCTTGGTGACCTGGGAGGGTGAGAGTGAAGGGGGGGAAACCTGGGTTTGGGGAAGGAAACAAGAGCATTGCCCTGGGACACATTGGGTTTTGAGCAACAGAGTCCCACAGGCTCCTTGCCTGTGCCCCACGTGACATCCTCCCCTGAAGCCCACAGCCACTGTGACCCTCTGGGTTGGGGCCTGGAATCTCTGCGGGCTCTCTGATCAGTCAGCAAAGCCCAGGCACACACCCTGGCCGGATCTGCTGTGACTGGTGTCGAGGGGCGTGGCCAGGCAGGTGCCCCAGAGGGTCCACTCTAGACCTGAGCCCTGCAGGCATGTGGCACAGCCTGCCTGCTAGAGCAAAAATCCCTTCCACAGCACCCTCCCTGCGGGGATCCAGTGGACAAATTGGGTTGGACGTTACTTACCCCATTTATTTACTTGTTAATCTCCTTTATCATAATCGTACAAACAGCATTAGAATCATCATAATTGCAACCAGAAAAAGGGTAAGCTCTCCAGTAAATCGGCCACCTCTGCTGTCCCCCTCTGCTGTTACCTGTAAATGGATAGCATTTACATCCTTGTCACCAGAGCGTGTGTGTGCAACGCTCACTTTCGCTTTTTCTTCTCTTCGCCTATCTTAGCCTGCGCAGCCCTCGATCGCGGTCTGGGCCTCTGCAAACACGGAAGCGCTGACCTATGGCTCAGAGTTGCAAGTTGCAGTTCCCTCTGTGCTTGTAGCTGTTTCCTTCTTTTGAAAATAAACTTTTAAAAATTCCTAGGATAAATTCTCCACAGTGCCCTTACTAGGTCAAAGGCATAGGAAAGGATTTATGGCTCCTGAAACCTGTCACTTTTAATAATAACAGCTCACCCTTACTTTGCTTCCTCTGCGCTGGGTACTTTATACGTGCAATTTCATTCGCAACACTCTGAGGCAGATGCTCTACTTTTATACGTGAAGAAACCATGAGGTTAAACACCTGTCCCAGTCCCACAGGCAGTAGCTGGGGAACTGAAGGTTTGAACCCCACCTGTTCACCCTCTGCCAAAACTAGCGGGTTTTGGATTTGCCAAAGGGTTATTTGCCAATCTGCACGGCCACTGGCTATGTGTGTCGTTTTTTTAAACCAGTCCTCACCAGCATTGAATGAGCATTTTTACCGGCATTTTTACTTTTTGCTGTTTTGCTCCATGCAAATGTGCAGTGCATTTTATGACCTAGACCAGAGGAGGCTGCCTAGCTAGCTGCATAGTATATGGCAAACTCAGGGTCATGAAAGAACCAGGGCCATGGAATAAAAGAGAAAGTATCAGAAAACCAGGGTCATTTACATTTGAGCTTCCTGGAAGTTGAGACAAAGAAAGCAACTCATGAGCACAAATTGAGACCTGAAGATGCCAGTAGAGTTTTTTCACCTGACCAGCCTCCATGCTCTGATTGGGCTCCTATCCTGTCAGTCACCAAGGCCCTCCCACTGTCACTGTGTGACCTTTCCCTAGACCCAGAGAGGAGGAAACTTCCCAACTGACCACAGGAGCAATACATAGGGAGGCAGGGGTGTGGGGGCTCTAGCTCGCTGCTCCCAGCAGGGAGGCCTCTTTCTCTCTCCCAAGCCTGAGTCAAGGCCCTGGGATGTATGTGTCCCTGGGCCCAAAGGTCACAGCACATGAGCTTGGAGAATGAGAGAGTCAGACAGCCCAGAACACAAGTAGCTGGGACTAGAGGCATGAGGGCTAGATGTGCCCATGGGCCACTGTGCCTATATTACAGCTGTGAAAACTGAGGCGTGTGGACAGAGTGTCTCATCTGTGGCCACTCAGCAAATCTGTATCTCTGAGACTCCACCTTGGAGCCCTTGATTCCAGGGCTGGGGTCTCTCCCCACCTCACACAGCCTTGTGAGCTGGGACCTGCGGTTGTCACCCCACTGGGTTCCAGGCCATGACAGTCTGATAGAACCATGGTGCCAGCGTCCCTCCCATTGTCCACAGGTTTTTTGGCACCAAGTGGATGATGTTCCTGGCTGTAGGCATCTACGCCCTCTTTGTCTCCACCAACTACTGGGAGCGCTACTACACACTCGTGCCCTCAGCTGTGGCCCTGGGCATGGCCAT
This sequence comes from Lepilemur ruficaudatus, assembly GCA_963574885.1. Classification (NCBI taxonomy): domain Eukaryota; kingdom Metazoa; phylum Chordata; class Mammalia; order Primates; family Lepilemuridae; genus Lepilemur; species Lepilemur ruficaudatus. The sequence goes on along the minus strand of CAUYRT010100978.1, from coordinate 26,442 downwards.
CGTGCCTCTTTGGGCCTCCATGGGCAACTACATCACCAGGTAAGCTTGGTGGGCAGCAGAGCAGAAGGCTGGAGACCTGGTCAAGCCTCTGCTGTATTGCCAACATTGGCTGGGGGACCTTGGGTGAGCCCCTTCTGCCCTCTGGGCCTCAGTTTCCCCATCTATGAGACACTGGGCCTGGTCAGCCCGTAGCTCAGGTGCATGAAGTGGTGGTGTGGCAGCGGCTGGAGCTGGGGAGAGCCTTCTCTCCTTTGTGGTCCAGAATGGCTCAGAAGTACTATGAGTACTCCCACTACAAGGAGCAGGACGAGCAGGGGCCTCAGCAGCGGCCGCCGCGGGGCTCCCATGCGCCCTATCTCCTGGTCTTCCAAGCCATCTTCTATAGTTTCTTCCATGTGAGTGCACGTGGGCCCTTTGTGGAGGGGGGCACACTGGAGCCCATTTCACAGTCTCAGCCCTCTAGTCCCCCCTTCTTTCCTTCCTTCCTTCAATAGAGACAGGGTCTCACCATGGTGCCTAGGCTGGCCTTGAACTCCTAGGTTCAGGCGATCCTGCCTCAGCCTCCCAAGTAGCTGGAACTAGAGGCATGTGCCACCACGCCCGGCCCCACCTCTCTGCAGCTAGCCCCAGCCTGCTCGCCATAGCCACTGAGACTTCATCTGGCATCCCCCTCACCAGGCCCCCCAGGAAGTAGGAGGGCTCCTTTCTCCCCAAGGCTGTACCCAGACCATGCCATTGTCCCCTGCCTGGCCCTGTGCCTGAGTCTGGCCCCAACTGCCTCCCTGTCCACAGCTGAGCTTCGCCTGCGCCCAGCTGCCCATGATTTATTTCCTGAACCACTACCTGTACGACCTGAACCACACGCTGTTCAACGTGCAGAGCTGCGGTTAGTTTTCATGAGGGGGCGAAGGGGTCCCCAAAGCCTCCCCTATTCAGTCATTCAGCGACACTGGGACCTCACAGGGTTCAGGGGCCCAGCGTCCCACAGCTCTGGTGTGCAAGGCACAGGGCCCCATAGGAGTTATGTAGTTAAGACATCTAACCCAGCCTGGGGTGGGAGGGTGAGAGGGCAGGGAAGGCTGCTTGGAGGAGGTGCCATCAGGGCTGAGGCTGCTAGGGGGCTCTCTCTTGGGGACAGGCCTACAGAGCTCAGTCAGTGCAGGGTGAGTGTATGGAGCAGTAAGGTGGACTGGTGTCCCCCCAGCCTCAGGGCAATACAGTGGGAAGGGAGGGAGAGATGCTCCCCTCTTGTGGCACACCCAGCACCTGCGGCCCTAACCGGCAAACTGCTCCTCAGAGAAAGGAGCAGTACACATGACCTGCCCCCTCCACCCCACCTCCGCTGCCGCCTTGCTGCATTTCCCTGTGGCTGGGTTGACAGTGTTCCCCTCTCTTGCCCCCTCCCAGGCACTAACAGCCATGGCATCCTCACCGGCTTCAACAAGACGGTTCTGCGGACACTACCGCGGAGCCGAAACCTCATTGTGGTGGAGAGCGTGCTCATGGCGGTGGCCTTCCTGGCCATGCTGCTGGTGCGGCCCAGGATGGGGGTGGGAGAAAAGGTCTGGGCCTGCAGGCGTGGCCCGGGCAGGGTTCGGGCCTCCGGGCGGGCCTTAGGCCTGGAGGCGCGGTCTGGCGAGGGGCCGGAGCAGGGGCCTGAGACTCGGAAGCGAGGCTGATGCTTGCAGACCGAGGCCCGAGCTGGAACCAGATGCCAGGGGTAGGGGGCTAGACCTGGTTCCCAGGGTTGTGCTGGAAACGAGGTCCTACGTGACCGATTGAGACCTGAGTCGGGGTCGGGGACGAGACCCAGGGTCAAGGGCTGGAAGGTGTGGCTCCAACCCGGGGCCGTACTGGGAGGCAGAACTAAGGCGTCGGGGGCGTGGCTGGAGACGTGGCCGCGACTATTGGTGCGTCTGATGGGCGGGGCCTTGGGCTGGAAGGCGGGGCTAAGGCGAGGCCCCGCCAGCCTTGTGGTTGGGCCTGAGGGGGCGGGGCCTCTGGCTGGGGGCGGGGCTGAGAGGCGAGGCCAAAGCCTTTGGGTGTGTCTGCGGGGCAGGGCTGAAGCCCGGGGGCGGGGCCTGGGGCCTGGCCGCCCCTTCACCACGTGGGTCCGCAGGTGCTGGGCTTGTGCGGCGCCGCTTACCGGCCCACGGAGGAGATCGATCTGCGCAGCGTGGGCTGGGGCAACATCTTCCAGCTGCCCTTCAAGCACGTGCGTGACTTCCGCCTGCGCCACCTCGTGCCCTTCTTTATTTACAGCGGCTTTGAGGTCCTTTTTGCCTGCACTGGCATTGCCCTGGTAAGTACAGCCTGCAGCGGGTTACCAGATAAAAGACAGATGTCCAATTAAACCTGAATCTCAGATTAATAACGAACAAGTTCTAATTCTATGTATGTATTCTATGTATGTACAAGTATGTCTCAAACATTCCTCTCCCTCTTCCCTCTCTTGCCCCTTTTCCTCCTTTACCTTGGGCAAGATATTTTAACCTCTCTGAAGGTGACATGGGATAACACCCATAAAGCATTTGGTTGACGGGGAGTGCAGCCCTTGGTGTCGAGGGACACAGTCCAAGAATTTTCACATTGTGCCCTCAGAGCCTTGGAGGGAGTTAGCACCCAGTGGTCCAGAGAGGGCAGGGTGTGGCCTAAGTGACACCTCATGTGGGGAGGGCCAGAGCCTCAGCTGTCTGACCTCCAGTGCTCATCCCTGTCCCCTCAGGGCTATGGCGTGTGCTCCGTGGGACTGGAACGGCTGGCCTACCTCCTCGTGGCTTACAGCCTGGGTGCCTCAGCTGCCTCAGTCCTGGGCCTGCTGGGGCTGTGGCTGCCACGGCCCGTGCCCCTGGTGGCTGGGGCGGGGCTGCACCTGCTGCTCACCCTCAGCCTCTTTTTCTGGGCCCCTGTGCCTCGGGTCCTGCAACACAGCTGGATCCTATACATGGCAGCCGCCCTCTGGGGTGTGGGCAGTGCCCTCAACAAGACTGGACTCAGCAGTGAGTATAGCTATGGGCAGTGGAGTGGCTGGGCAGGGGCCTTATGGCCACCTCTGGGCAGCTGGTGGGGCATAGACATCCCAGGGACAGACATGGAGTCCCATGGACACACAAGGGGTCTGCTCTGGGGTCCTGTGGACATGGCAAAGGTGGGAGGGGATTTCTGTGCACACTCCAGGGGTGGAAGAAAGTCCTGTGGACATTGTGGGGACAGATGAGTAGGGCTGTGGACACCCTGGAGGCAGGTATGGGAGTTCCATGTCACGTATGTTCTGTTGACACTCCAGGATGGCCATGGGGCCCTATGGACATTGGGAGGTCAGTGTGAGATCTTGTGATACACAGGATGAGTGTGGGGCTCTGTGGATACTCCTTAGGGACAGTGTGAAAAAACACATCAGGGATCCCTCCTTTTCATACTAGAGGACAGGGCCTACCTTGGCATAATTTTCATGACACTGGGAGCAGATGTCGGGCTCTCTGCTCCAGGGAGCATGGGTAGCAGCAGGTGGCCCTGTCCACACCCCAGGGCATAGGCACAGTTATGGGCCTTTTAATAGAGAGGAGCCAGGAGCAGGCATGAAGCCCCAGCCCAATTTTCCCAGTACCAGGGTCCAGGCACCAAGTTTTGGGCTGCTGGGGAACAGGCCTGTTTGCGGAAGGCAGAGGTGGGCCCAGTTCAGTTGTGTGATGCTCTCTGCCTACAGGTGGGCACATGCCAATGATGTGGAGCTGGTGCACACAGGTGCAGCCATGTGGGGCATCCGCATGGGCATCTGTTCTGATGGGCCAGCGCTGTTAATATTTTAAATGTCACCCCTGGGGTGTGGAGTGGTGGAGGTGGTGCCTGCTGCAGAGGCTGGCTTAGGAGACCCCTGCACCCACCATGTGAGAGACAGTCAGGTGTCTCTGTCTCTGTCTGTTGTAGGGGATGGAGCCCCACACTGTGGGCCATGCTCTCTTGGCCCTTTTGCTCAAGGGTAGCCAATACTGGGGAGAGTCCAGCCTGGGTATCCTGGGCCCATGTTGCATGTGGACTTGGGCCTAGTCCCGGCGTCCCCTCTGCCCAGCTTCATGTCTCGTCTCCTCCCTGTGGACCCCAGGAGCTCTGTGTCCCTTCATAGCAGCACTGTGGGGTACAGTCACACTGCAGGGCCCCAGGCGAAGGTGTTAATGCCAGCTTGCACAATTCACCAGGTGCTGTGCGGGCTTTCTCACTTTAGAATTTCATAACACAACATATATGTACGCTCATTTCACAGTCGGGAAAGGTGGCTCTGGGAGTTAAGTAACTTACCCCGTGTCACCTGCAGAGCCAGTATTTGAGCCCACATCTCTGTACCTCTAAACTCTCAGCTCTCTCCACTGTGCAATCTTGAGAATGAGTCTGTCTCTCCTGACTCCCTGTCCAGTGCTTGTTCTGCCCACTCCGGGGAGGATTCTTGGGGAAACAAGCCCCCACCTTCCCACACTTAGCTTCAGGTGTGATTGGCAGAAAGTTTGTTACTGCAAACAGTTTGCCCTCCCTAGCCCTGGCTGAGGAGAAACAGCCCCTGCGTACCTGGCACTGCGAGCCTGGGGTCAGGCACAGGACAAGACTGAGCATAGCGCTTTCTCCTTTTGGGGCCACACACGTGTCCCACAGTGAGACCCACCTGCATCCACACAGCCGGGCTTCCCTGCTCTTTCTGTGCTTCGCGTCAGGGCAGCGTGGTAACCAGGGGCTCCGCTAGGGGGCGGGCCAGGACCGGCTTACTGTGCTCCCTGGGCACTCTCCTGCCCTGGGCTGGGACCAGCGCTGGGCCTAGGGGAGTCGCAGGTGGGACATCAGCAGCCCCAGGCCCCAGGTGACACCTCTCCCCTGCCTGCCCTGTTATTACCTGCCCTTACCTGCAGCACTCTTGGGAATCCTGTATGAGGACAAGGAGAGGCAGGACTTCATCTTCACCATCTACCACTGGTGGCAGGCTGTGGCCATCTTCATCGTGTACCTGGGCTCCAGCCTGCCCATGAAGGTGAGGCTGGGTGGGGTTAGGGGGTCCCAGGCCCCACCTCCAGAAAACAGATACTTTCTGAGCACCCACCCTGGCTTCACAGCCTCCTTAAGAGCACCACATCCCAAAGGCCGGGCCCCTGGCCAATGACCTAGTTCCCTAGCCCACCGGGAGGCCCCCAACCCAGCACCCCACTTACTGCCTCACTTCCTGCCAGCCTCAGTTTACCCATCTCTGAAGGGGTTCACAGTTTGCCCTTTCCTTGTGGGTGCATCCCACTTGCCCTGTTCACCAGATGTTGGGCTGGCACTGGATGCGCAGGGTCTGTCTCCGTCTGTGGCCTGCAGGGCGTGGGCTCCTCGTGCTCTGCTTCCCAACAGTGATGGGTCAGTTTGGCAGATCCTGAGCAGCAATTTTAAAAAGTGAAATATAGAAAATAGGGTGTATGCACGAAGGTATGTATGCACTGAGTTATAATGTATAATTTCTGACTGTGGGTTGCAGTCAAAAATGTCTGAAAAGCATTGCTATGGTCCACTGGCGTTTAAAGGACAGAGAGTCATCTAAGGGCTGCGCAGGAGGGCCAGGCTTGGACCGCACTTTATCAACATCTGCACATCTTCCCTATGAAGCAAGGGGATTATCACTCTCCCCTCTTACAGAGAGCGAAACTGAGATCCCCACTGGTGACTGCCAGGGGCAGTGCCGGGATTCAAGCCTTGCCTGCAGGAGGCGCCCAGGAGGCGTGGGTGGAGGGAGTCCAGGGCCAGGTGGTGGGCGAGGCTCCCGGGGAGGGAAGGGCGGCGCAGGAGCTGGGGGTGACAGGCAGACAGGGATGGGAGTGGGCCTGGCCTGGGGCGGGGCGAGGCCTGCGGATCCCCTGCATCCCTTCCCTTGCGCCCAGGCTAAGCTGGTGGTGCTGCTGGTGACGCTGGTGGCGGCCGCGGCCTCGTACCTGCGGATGGAGCAGAAGCTGTGGCGGGGCGTGGTCCCGCGCCAGCCCCGCATCCCGCGGCCCCAGCACAAGGTGCGCGGCTACCGCTACCTGGAGGAGGACAACTCTGACGAGAGCGACGCGGAGGACGAGCGCGGCGGCGGCGGCCGGGGGGACGGCGCGGAGGAGGAGGCGCCGCCCGCCGGGCCCCGGCCCGGCCCCGAGCCCGCCGGCCTGCACCGCCGGCCCTGCCCCTACGAGCAGGCGCAGGGGGGCGACGGGCCCGAGGAGCAGTGAGGGGCTGCCCGGCCCGGTCCGGGCCTCTGCGCGTCCTGCGCTGTCTTCGGGAACGCCCTCTGAGCGCCCGGGGTCACCTGGAACTTCCGCAGTCTCCTGCAGGGCGGGGTGGGGCCTGGAGACCCCCCGCCAAGCCCAGAGATGGAAGGCGCACCCGAAACCCGAGGGGCCGCCCCCAGCGGACGTTCCCAGCCCTGGCGGGGCCGGGGTCTCCCTGCAGCCCGCGCCCCAGTCCCGCCGCGGCACTGGCCTGGACGCGGGTGGCGAGCGCTTTGCATCTTCTATGCCCAAGGTCCGCCAAGAGCCTCGACTTTTTATAGAAAATGAGCAATAAAGAGATTTTTGTATTGTCCTGACTGGGGAGTCTCAGGCCGTGGGGGGACGGAGAGCACCTGGCCTGTGTGCCTGGCAGACCAGGCCGCTGGGACACTGTAGTAGGAGTCCTTGACCCCTCAGAACGACCAGAGGTAGGGGGGCTCTGCCCTCCTGCTGGGGCGGAGTGTCCCTGAGGCCCAGGCCTCCCCACACCGCCTGGTTTGCCGGCCCCAGCCCATCCACCCTGGAAAAAGAAGCAGCTCAAGGGCTTGCGGGACCTCAGGGAGGAGAGTGTGACGGAGCTGCTAGTCCCCTGTGGGTCTAGAGGACAGGACAGACTCCAGAGGCCCAGGTGCCACCCCCCTCCCCCGCAGATAATCTCCACAAGCATCCCCAGCCCTTTGGACATCCCACATCCTTTTTTGTCTATTTGGGCGTTTATGCCACAGCTCTCCAAGTGCCATCTTTAGAGGCAGGGCCCACTTCGGAGCCACGTTGGGGTCAGCCCGTGCCCAGTACGGGCCTGGGAAATGGTCACTGGAGCCCAGATAAACTTGGTTTCTGCCCTTTCCAGCCTGCAGCCACGGCCACCATGCCCATGAGAAACACAGAGGCTGAAGAAAGGGACAGACCCCTTCTAAGGACCAAAGGGGCCCTTTCCCCAGCCCCTTTCTGTCTAGAGGAGACCGAGACCCTACTGAGAAGAGCTCTGAACAGTTGAGTGAGGACAGGCAAGGGGGCCATTCAAGGGAATGGAGCCCTCCACTGCCCCCCAAGGGTCCTCTGCAGGTGCACACTGTTCTTAACTGCCCCTTGATCCCTGGCTGAAAGCCACACCCTTGTCCCTACCCAGAGGCTCCACACTCATTCACCGAGTCCCACAGATTCTGAACCATGGGTTCTCTCTCCTCTCTGCCCTCACTAGAGCCCAGTTCTGGCAGCCTCTGGCGGGCCCTGGAACCAGGCTGTGACCTTGGGCAAGGCGTCAACCGTCCAAGCCACAAGTCCCTTCCCTGTAAAGTGTATCTTTGTAAAAGAGAAGACATGTGTTGGACCCCTTAGCATGGTGACTCCAAGGTCCCAGACCCTGTAGGAAACTCACAAGGGTGCAGCAGAAGATTTTGAATTTTCTATTCAATAAATTTTGGAAGGAGAGGCGCCTGCCTCATACACAGACTTCAGGGACAGAAGTGGTCATGTGGTGAAGCAACAGCTCTGTCCTTCCAGTTCCCCATCAGCGTCTGTGGGAAAGGCCCCCAGAGGCTGATGTGGCAGCGTCCTGTGGCAGGCACCCAGCTCACCTCCAGTTGGGCAACCAGTCACCCAGAGCCTCAGCCTCTGAACGTGGGGCCAGGCGTTTTTTGGAAAGCTGTGGGCCCCTGCCTGTGCTAGGCAAATGTGGGGCAGTGGGTGCCTGGACAATGGCTCTACAGTTTGTCATAGCTCTAAGCCATTTCTAACATCTGTCATGCTAATGGCCAAAGGCTCTGGTGTTGAAAAGACCCGAAGGCAGCTCAGGCATGTGGAGTGGCCACTCGAGCCTCTTAGCTGGCGTGTTCCCATGAGAAGGCTTCACATGCCACCTGGTTGCTCCTGGCATGTGGATGATACCCACACACTCACATGTGCCAGGCAACACATGACAGGCCACGCACATGACAGGCACCACATGACACAGTAGGCAACATATGTGCACACACCCGGCAGGCAGCACACGGTGCAGCAGGGCAGGGCAGCAAGCCCCAGCAGGCTGGCTCCTCGGGCACAGGTGACTGAGTCATCAGGTGAGAATGCCAGTCTCTTAGTCTTATTGTAAGTGATGACATGGACATTGGTGTCATCTCCTCTGTCTCCATCACCCCCAGAGAAGAGGACCAGGTGGAAGTTCTGGATCCCTGAGGGGAAGATCAGACTGTGTCACGGCCTCCACTTCTGATAGCCACCATTGCTCCCAAAACAGCCCCATGATTCTGTCAATCGGTACTATGGAGATTTAAAAATGTTATGATTCCAGCAATCTCCAGTCCAAGATTTTAACTATCTTTGGAATCTCAGTAGCAGATTAAATAACTTGAAAATTTTCCTTCTTCAAAACACCTAGAAAAGCTGAAAAAGAAACAGACTTCCTTTTAAATATATAGCTGAGCTCTCAAGAAAATAAGCAGAAGTCCCCTAGGGCTAAAAATAAAGAGGGAACCGAGAACCTGGGTGGAGACAGAGAAGCTGATGCTGCAGCTGCCCGAGGGGCGGGGCTTTGGGAACCCCTACCAGGCAGGGAGCTGGTGTGAAGGCCATGCACCACAAAAACTTGCACCCAGAGGAACAGAAAGATGTAATGAAACTTGAGCTTTGGGTGAGGAACAAGTTTCCCAGGAGAGTTTTGCATTTTCAGGCCTACCTTATACGTGTTTGGAATTCTTACGAAGGAGTCACACCGTCTGTACAGTCCAGGAACCTCAAAGTTGAGAAATTAACATTGAAAACTAGTCTTGTCTTAGTGATACCCCTGGGGCTCCTGCCCAACCAAACAGAAGACCTTTCTGGATGGATCCCTTAAGCCTAGTCACCCACGATTGTCCAGATAATGGCCCTGTGAAGCTGAGCTCACAGTCCCAAATGACAGAACACACAAGGAAGCAAATCAACTGTGAATAAAGGACAGCAGTCATAAAGAGGGGCAAGATTAGACACCCTCTTCCACACCTCTCCCAACTAACAGAGAGAGGCTGTCAAGCCGGTGTGTGCAGTAGGCGGCTTCTAGAAGGGCTCCCAGTAATCGCTGACCTTTAGCCCTTCATGCCTTTGTGTAATCTCCCTGCCTTGATTGTGGCTGGGCCTAGTGAGTTTCTTTTGACAAACTGAATCTAAGCTGGTGTACATCCCATGAGTGAGTACGATGCCATATAGTGTCTTTCAAAAGGGACATTATCACGGTGGACCTGATACAATTCGGTGAGTCTTTTAAAAGAAGGGACATGCCACAGAGGGCCTCTCCTGCTGGCTTGCAGCAACACAAGCCACAGCAGTGTGCCCTGCCAGGAGGCCTCCAGAAGCTGAGAGTGACATGGCCCCCAGCAGACAGCCAGCAAGGAAATGAGGACCTCGGTGCTACAATTCAGGAAACTAAATTCTGCCAACAAGCAGCATGAGCGTGGAAGAGGACATGGAGCCCCAGATGAGAACACAGCCCGGCCCACACCTTGACTGTGGCCTTGTGACGCCCTGAGCAGACAACCCAGCTACGCCATGCCAGAGTCCTGACCCACATCAACTGCAAGACAATAAACTGGTGTCGCTGCAAGCTTCTGAACTACTGTCAATTTGTTACGCAGCCACAGCAAGCTAATACAGTGGCGAAAGTAATGGGGTGTCACTCTTGAGGGTGGGTTACAAGTGTGAGTTGTCAGGAGTCTGAGCTGTCTTGCTCACACACTTTCTGGTGCGCTTGTTTGCTCTGACGATGCCAGCCGTCACTTGTGACCTGCCCGATGGATAGGCCCACATGGCAAGTAGCTGACAGTGGTGTGTGGGCAACAGCCTGCAAGGAATGAGGTCCTTATTCCAACAACCCGGCAGCAACCACAGGCGTGAACCTGGAAGCAGACTGCCCACCGCCCAGCCCAGGCCAGCAGCTCGGCTGCAGCCTTTGAGAACCCAGGCACGGAGCGTGATTTATGAATGTTGGGACGAATGACACATCATTCTCAAGGGACACAGAATAAAATTTGTTAATCACACAGTAAACAGCAAAAGGATTGGCCAAGGAAAAGGGCCCAGGTTGGGTCTGGAAGGAAACAAGAGTGAGTAGGGAGGGTGGCTTTGGGTTTTCATCTGGTTGGCTGTGGAGCCAAGGTGAGGGTGCCATGTGTAGCCTGGGGCTGGCAGGATTTGAAATTTCTGCCGATGCCAAAGGACTGACCCACCGTACAATGTAGATGACCCTTGAAAACAGGCTCAGTGAAAGCATCCAGGCACACAGGCCACAGGGGAGAATGCAGTCTGTAACGGACATACAGCACACACATCTGTGTTACTCAGCTGTTTATGCTATCCGTAGGGCTTCGGGGTGATGACAGTTACATTTCGGGGGAGCCAAAGGTTGAGTGTGAATTTTCCACGGCACGGGGTGGGGGGATTGGTGCCCCTCCCCCTGCATCGTTCAAGTGTCAACTGTGCATATAAAGGTTGTTTGGAGGAATTTGGGCACAAAAGAGAAAGGGGGAGAAATATGTGCAGCTTAAGGCCCATTTTTGAAGAGGTTTGAGGAGTGGTGCGACTTTTAGGGGGGTGCCAGGTGGGAGGGGAAAGTGAGAGGCTGTCCCTGTGGGGAGCAGTTGAAGGGGAAGGTGACCTGGGAGTCGCCCTTGGAATTGAGCCCCCGGCAGCGGGATCGCTGTCTGCTGCAGGAGGAGTCCGGCACCCGAGCAGACCTTAGCAGGGATGTGAGAGTAATTGTGCTGGAATTTGGAAGATAATAATTTTGAGCCAAACTTATAACCTTGAGGCCTGTAGCCTCATTGATCAGGGAGGCACAGAGATGTAGGAAGGCCCTGGGGTAACGGGTGGCCGCTCAGTCGTTCTGTCCGCCGCAGGCTCATCGCGTTGTGGATATGAGAAACCCAAGGTGCCCCCTGGTATATTCTGGAAGCCATTTCCAGTATTTTAGAGTGATTCTATCTGCCAATAATATTATTGTATAGAGGAAAGAAAGTTAGACACCCATGTGGGGGGTAACCTGTCATTTGGGGGCCTTTTGTTATAAAGTAGGACTCTCTTTTAATTTAAAAGTGTCAACTGAAGAACTTCAACAGATTATATATCATTGGAGATTATTTATTATTTTAGATTCTAGGAGGCTGTGGCCACTGCAGAACATTGAATAAGTCAAATGATTCTGATGGCAACGGGGCCAAAATTTGGCACATTTATTTCAGAACTGAGTGGAATCCCCCAAGGGGTGGCAAGTGTCCTAGATTCACGCCATACTCAAAGCAGACAGAGCCAGGCTAAGACTGTCTAGGAAGCTAGGCAGGGCCACTTTGTGCAATGGCATGGTTTGCAGACCTATTCCGCTTGGCACAGGCATTGTTGGGGACCTCATTTACCATTTGCACACATGGGGGATTGGAGAGCATTTTCTACTGGAAGACATTTTATGATGTGCTGATTTTAATTCTTAACTGTCCTTGAGAAATTATCATTAGCATTGTTAATTATGCATTTTATATATACATATATACATATTTTTGAGATGGAGTCTCACTCTGTTGCCTGGGCTAGAGTGCTGTGGCATCAGCCTAGCTCACAGCAACCTCAAACTCCTGGGCTCAGGCGATCCTCCTGCCTCAGCCTCCTGAGTAGCTGGGACTACAGGTATGTGCCACCATGCCCGGCTAATTTTTTCTGTATATCTTTAGTTGGCCAATTAATTTCTTTCTATTTTTAGTAGAGATGGGGTCTCGCTCTTGCTCAGGCTGGTTTCAAACTCCTGACCTTGAGTGATTCTCCCAGAGTGCTAGGATTACAGGTGTGAGCCACCATGCCCGACCCATTTTATATTATTGGTAAAATGTGCAGCTTAGGTAGGTCCACATCTGTGGGATACCAAGAGTAGATGCTGAGCCCTCTTAGAATTTATAATTAGAGGGTCACGTTCAATGGTATTCACCTTCAGCCTCATTCTAATCTATTGGAACAAGACAGCAAAGGTGGAGATTTTCCTGTTTTGTTTGAGAGACAAGTATTTTGTATTTTGTGAGTAGGTAAGGTCTTATGCTGGTTGTTGAATGTGGAGACTTCGGCACAGGCCAAAATGTGAATCATTTTGTATTGTGTATTAGGATGCCGTGAGCAATGCATTTCGTAGTTTTGTTTTTATAGGCGACAAACCCATTAGCGCAGGCCAGGAGTCAGGAAAAGTATGGGCAAGGCCGATGGGTGGTCAGGGCACCCTCTGGTGCTAACGGCAGCTTATAGTCCAGCTAATTGAACTGACCCTTGGGTCCCATCTTTGATCACGGAGGTCCCCCAAAGGGGACGGAAAACACCAGTTGTTTCATTCGGTGGCTGGCATCCTCTGCGGGCAGGGGGCAGCCCCGGCCAGGATTTTCAGATATTGGGACGAATGGTACATAGCACCAATGAGCACAGAGTGAGATTTACTACTCACATGATAGGCATAGTAGGCAGGGGCTGGTGTGGTTTGAAATTCCCACTGGTGCCAGGGACGGGGGGGGTCCACTTGGGGTTTCTTATTGGGCTGCCCAGATGTGGGGGCTTAGAAGCTGTCAGTGGTCAAACAAAAAAAATGGCATCTTTCTCCTGATTGCTCATCGATGACTGCTGCAGACATGTCTGTTCAAGGTGGGGGCGGTGGGGGGCGGCACTAGGTAGTCCCCGGTCCGTACCAACCCAGAGATCAAGGCTGATACCTCAACTGCAGCCTGTGAGCCATGCACTAGGCAGTAGCTGGATTCCTGACCCAGAGAAACCGTGAGATCAAAAATGATAGCCATTTTAAGCTACTCCAGTTTGAGGGTGATTTGTTCCACTGCAATAGGTAACTCATACGGATTTTGGGACCTGGACGTGGGTTGCTGCCGTAACAAATAGCTAAAAACAAGACAGCCGCTCTCGAACTGGGATTTCAAAAGGAAGTGAGGCACGTGTTGGAGGAGATAGAAGATAGGCGATGTCTGTTACGTAGCGGCAGGTAGCTGAGTGACACTGCTGTCTGCAGTGATGTGGAAAGTGGAAAAGATGCCACTTGAACTTGGCGATCTGTGGAAGCAGATTTCCCAGCCAAGTGCTGAGAGAACTGCCTGGTTTCTTGCTGCCAACAGGAAAATGCAAGAAGAGAGAGAGAGAGGTTATTTAACAAAAAAGAGCCAGGACTTGGTAGTCTTTAAAACTCCAGAGAGCAAAAGTTGTTAAAATTAAGAAATGGCTTCTGAGCACTGTCAGGAAAAAGGTGAGATCTAAAGTCAAGGTTGTAACTGGAACCTTTTGTAAAGACCCCAGAAAGATCAAAGGATCCGAGCATTATGCACCCACAGGAGCCTTTAAGGGGACTAAAGGTCCATGTCACAGACAGGCTCAGCCGGACACGAGGCCACTGGGAGACCAAGTGCAGCCCTCCCGGCCGGAGCCTGGAGAGCAAAGGGCTCAGCTCAGAAAGACCTGTGGGCGTAACTGTCACGGAATGCAGTGAGCCTGGATGAGACCCACCGAATTCCCACAAAGCTTTTGGGAAAAGCTGCTGTCTTGGCTTGAAAGGACACAATACAAAATGAAAAGAGGGCATCGGACCCCAAGTGCCACTGGCTGGAAGCATTGGTGCAGGAGCCTGGGAGGCAGGGCTGAGACCCACGCAGGCGTCCGGTAACCAACCCGCAGGCAGAAGCTGACCAGGGGCTGATCGCTACAGGCAGGAACCAGCCTCAACCAGCTGTCAGCTGCCGCTGCCACCTTACATGATCGTTGGCCAATGATACTGTCACTTACACTGTGGTTTTAAAATTTCTCCACCCTTGAAATTGCCATGACAGTTCTGAAACAACCATGTAAAGTATGAAAATAGTACGGAACACAATTCTAGAAATTATTATCCAAATTTTTAGTAAAGCCAACTCCTTTGTCTTGCCTGTTCCTCCACTCAATCAGTAAGACTTCAAAAGACCAAAACCCACTTCGTCCTGCCGCAGCTGCTCTTTTCAGGCCTGCTGCTCTCTCTGGGAGTGTACTGTCACTGTCAATTAAAAAAAAGCTGTCGCTTGCTTGGCTTATGTGGTGCGTCCTGAAATTCTTTCCCCGAGGATCACCGAGAACTTGGAGAAACCTCCACTAGGGGGCTGCTAACAGAAGCAGACTGACACGACTATTCAGCTGCAAACACGGACAGTGAAACGGAGCAGGACTCAGCAGAGCCAAGACCCGCAGAGCAGAGCCGTAGAGAATTATTCCCAGACCTTGGCACCTAATCAGAGAACTTCCAACATTTTCCTGGCAGGATGTTCCAACTTTTTGGATCAGGGACTCAATTATGTCTCTTGCTTTTCCCCTCTTTGAACAAGAGTGTCGATTGTAGTCATCCTATACCAAGGTTATAAAAAGCTGCAGTCAAGGTATCAGCCTGAGCTATGGTCATCTAAACTGCCCTTTAAAAAATTAATAAAAGACTGTAATGTGGGAACAGTGGTAGGGGCCTGAACTCCCCAAAGGTATAGGCATAATTCATATATAGATACACACACACGTACACTAGCTTACTTGCCTATAATTGCTTACTACTCAGGAGTCACATATTATCAGCTGATGGTCATGAATATTCTCAGCTTTTTTCATTGCTCCAATGGATAACATCACCCTTGTGAAACCTAAGGCTGGTCTTTGAGCTGCCTTCCAGTGGGCCAGCTGACCCCACAGACCAGTGGCCCATGTCAAGGGACTGACTCAACTGGTCTTGTGACACGCGCCCCCTAGGAACTGACCCAGAACAAGAAGACGATTCCTGCTTCCCAACCCCATGAATTCATCCCCAGCCAATCAGCAGACCCAACTCCCTAACCCTTTGCCCTCCAAGCTATCTTCGAAAACCCTGGGTCCAAATTCTCGGGGAGACAGATTTGAGAAATTCCTCCTGTCTCCTCGCCTGGCACCTGTGATATTAAACTTTTGTGTACAAATACATGTTTGGGCACGTATTTTCTCTGCTGCAACCCCTGCTGTCTTGCGGTGTGTTGGCTTTCTCTTGAGCAGCGGGCATTGAGCCTGCTTGGGCGGTAACATCCTCAAGGCTCAGATGGGAAAGGTCCCACTCGTGTGGTTGCTGGTGGGATTCAGTTCTTTGCGGGTCACTGGGATGAGGCCCCACGTGCTCGCGGGCTGTTGCCCGGAGGCTGCCTTTAGTTCCTTGCCACGTGGGCCTCTCACAACATGGCAGTTTCATCAGAGCAAACAAGCAAGAAGGAGTGTGAGCAAGCTGGATTTTAGTGGGGTTAGATTCAAAGAATATATAATTAACCATTTTAAAGTTACAATTCAGCGTATCTGGTGCGTGCACAATGTTGAGGCTCCACCTCTCTCTAGTTTCAAAACCTTTTCATCACCCGAGAAGAGCACTGTGGATGGAAAAATCCAAACTTTGAAATATTTGAAGGAAGTTTATTCTGAGCCAAATTTGAGGACCATGACCCGGAGCCACTCCCAAGAAGCCTTGAGCAAATGGACTCGATGTGGTTAGGTTACAGCCTGGTTTTATACATTTCAGGGAGACGGGGTTACTGGTAAAGTCATAAATCAATACGTGGGAGGCATACATTGGTTTGGTCCAAAAAGGTGGGCCATCTCGAAGGGGGGGGGCTTACAGGTTATAGGTAGATTTAAAGATTCTTTGGCTTGTAGTTGGTTAAAAACATGAAGCTTTGTCTAAAGGCTTGGAATGTTTTACCATAAGGAGCTGTTATCAGAGATAAGCCACCAGACATATATTTGTTGTGTAAATTGAAGACCTGCAGGTGTGTCTTGCATACCCTTAGGCCTATCACTGGGTCACAAAGGACATCTCCAAGAAGGGAGGGGAGCCTGATGAGCCATGTCTGACCTCCCTCCTCCTGGCAGGCCAGGAATTTAGTTTTAGGATATTCCTTTGGCCACGAGGGGGTCCATTCAGTCAGCCGGTGGCGGGGGGTGAGCCTTAAAATTTTATTTTGGTTCACAACACTCTGCACCGTGGGCAGTCACTCCCCGCCTACTCCCACAGTCCCCTGGCCGCCACCAGCCTGCTTCTGTCACTGTGGATCTGCCTGTGCTGCGTAGTTCACATAAAAGAAACCACACGATGCGTATCCTTCCCTGTCTGGCTTCTTCCGCTTACCAGGATGTTTCGAGGTTCATTCCTGTCGTAGCATGTGCCAGCACTTCATTCCTTTTATTATTATTTTTTTTAACAAAATAAACTTTGTTTTTTAGAGCAATTTTCTGTTCACAGCAAAACTTCATTCATTTTTATGGCTGAATAACCTTCCATTGTCTGGATGTATCACATTTTGTGTATCCATTCACCTGTTGAATATTTGGGTGGTTTTCACATCTTAGCTGTTGTGAATAGCACTGCTACGGACCTTTGTGTACAAATATTTGTTTGAGCAGTTGGTTTCAGTTCTTTTAGGTAGTTTCCTTTAGGAACAGAATTGCTGGGTCACATGCTACTTCTGTGTTTAACTTTGTGAGGGGCCCCCAAACTGGTTTCCACAGAGGCTGCGCCATTTTCCTTTCCCCCAGCAGTGTATGGGGATTCCAATTTCTCCATATCCTTGCCAACACTATTAAAAAAATAATCAGAGCCCTCACTCATACTGTATTGGTCAGCTCAGGCTGCTATAACAAAATACCATAGACTAGATGGCTCAAACAGAAATTTATTTTTCACAGTTCTGAAGGCTGGGAAGTCCAAGACCAAGGTGCTGGCTGATTCAGTTTCTGGTGAGGGCCCCTTCCTGGCTTGCAGTTGGCTGCCTTTTTGCTGTGTCCTTACGCAGTAGAGAGAGAGATCTCTGTGTCTCTTCCTTTTCTTATAAGGGCACTAATCCCATCATGGGGTCTCCACCCTCATGACCTCATCTAACACTCATTATCTTCCAAAGGCCCCACCTCCAAATACCATCCCACGGAGGTTAGGACATTGACATCTGGATGTGGTAGGGGACACAGTTCAGTCCATAGCTGTCTGTCAGATCTCACTGAAGGGTCATGGCCAAATCTCAGAGGCTCTGATTCAGCCCACTGCTCCCCTCCTTGGACCTGCCACACCAACCCGCTCCCTCCCCTACTCTCGGTTAGTGGTTACTTCATGGAGAACACAGAAACCCCAGAGGAAAAGTATCTCTTATCCTCCCTCCCCCTGCTCTGTAAGGCCCCACGCTCGCCCACATGCTCTGCCTCCCCTATCCAGGCCTTCCCGCCTGGGTTCATCCCTATAAATGCCACATGTACCCCTGGGCCTTTCTACCCCACCCCACCCCACCCACAGCCGCCACCCCATTCTCTGCGTCTCTTTAGCAGCAAAACTCCTTGGAAGAACCATCTAGGCCAGTGATTCCCAACCCTCTCCCCAGGGGACATCTGGCAATGTCTACAGACATTTTTGTTTGTCATAACTGGGGAGTTGCACCTTGGGAGCTGTTAAACATCCTACCGTGCCCACGACAAAAAGTGACCCAGCCCCAAGGCCAGCAGTGGCAAGGTGGAGTGACCCTGGCCCCAGTGCTGCTCCTGCAGGTGCGGTTCCCAGGCCAGCAGCCGCACCTGAGGGCGTGTGAAGGATGCACCGTCCCCTGCCCCACCTGGGCCCACTGGATGGGAGCAGCCGGCATTTCCACAAGCACGCAGGTGAGCCAGGTGTTCGTCTGGCTTGAGAAGCCCTGGTCAAGCCTCAGCCTGTCTTCCCCTGCGTCCACTCGCTCTCCGCTCACTCTGGTGCGGCTACTCCCGACCTGTCCATGTCAATGACAGCTGCCGAGGTCGTTGGTCCTGTCTTGCTGTGTCCCTGGCTGCCCCTTTGCTGCCTGCACCACCCCACTCCCTACAGACTGCCACTGTTCACAACTGCTTCCGGGCACGCTGGCGACCTCCAGTCCCTGGGTTTAAGGATGACCTGTGAGATCACAGCTCCCAAATTCATGTCCAGCCAGCCCTTGCCTAAGCCCCTGACTCGCGTTCCCAGCACCTGCTCCATGGCTGTCTGGGCAGCTCCTGCGGACACCTCTGTCCAGACAGGCCTTCCTTGGGCCCCCACCTCTTGCGGTGCGGAGCTCGCATCTAGGGAAGGACATCCCTCCGCCCACCCTTCGCTTCACCCAAACACGCAGCCTGCCTGGCTCCTCCGCCGCCCCTCCTCCTCGGCCCGGCCCCCAGTCCGGCTCCTCCAGGTTCTGCTGGGAAAGCTCTCAAGGGGCCACTCCCGCACGGCCTCTGTCCTCTCACCCAGGAGGCTCCAACTGTCTCCCTGCCCTGCCTCTCCCAGACAGCCCCTCCAAGGTCATCCAAACATGGAAATCTGATGGCGCCACCGTGCGGACCCCGTGATTTCCCTCTGAGCTTGGGATCGAATCCTAACTCCTCACCCCACCAGGGGCTCCTGGTCTGTCCCGTGCCTTTCTGCACTGGCTCACTGTGGAGCCCTCACACCCTGTCCTCCCTCCCAGTTGCAAATGCCTGACTCATTTGTCCCCTGGGGGGATGGCTCAGATGCAGCCTCCTGGGCCTCTCCCTACCCGTCTCCCTACCTGTCAGGGGGCAGCTACTGCCCAGCCAATCCCACTGTGTGTCCTCTTACTCAGGAGGTGCTTAGCAAATGTTTATTGACAATTAGAATACCTTTTTCTGGGGGTTATGATCCAATATGCCCCAGGGCTGACAGAGCAAGTGGCTTCTGTTCCTTGTGGTAGGCCGCTAACCCCCATGATCTGCCCACTTCCTAGTCCCTAGAACCTGCGAATGTTCCTCACTTACAAAAAGAGTCTTTGTGGTGTGGTTAAGTGAAGGATCTGGAGATGAGGAGATTGTCCTGGATTAGCTGGGTGAGCCCTGGATTCACTGGGAGTGTCACAGAGGGAGGCAGGAGGTTGGACACACACTGGGAAGGAGGCCTGTGGGCCAGCGACAGGGACCCTGGCAGAGGCAGGCTTCTTCCCCGGTGCCTAGCCCGGCCCTGCCCGCACCTCCACTTTGAACTTCTACCTTCAGAACCACTAGAGGACAGATCTCCGCTGTTTGTAGCCACCACGCCGTGGTCATTTGTCACAGCAGCCACAGGACAGGCACACAAAGCGTATGACAAGGTACCTTGCAGTGGTTTCTTTTTACATTTTACCCATTGCCATTGAGGTCGATTTATTTATAGACTATTCAGGTTTCTTGTCAATTATTTATTTATTTATTTATTTTTTAAACAGCTCATTGAGATAGAATTCCTGTAGCATACAACTCGGCGGTTTGGGGGCGGTGGGCCTGCTTGGTGCTCTCAGACAAGTCTCGCCGGCCCTGCCTGTTCCCTGCCCCAGCCCTGAGGTCCCTTGCTGAGGTCACATCGGCATTTACATCTTTGGCTCCCCGGCCGGGGTTGCGTGGTTGGCTCCGGCTCCAGTCGCGGCCAGGGGTTACCACAGACGTCCCGCCTGCGCACAGGGACCCGCACACGCAGCCACAGAGCCCTCACGGCCCTCAGCAGGCGTGTTCTTAGTCTCCAGGAACGGGGCGAGGGGTCAGGGACCGTGGCAGGCCTGAGCTCACTGTGCCCCCAGAACCTAGGAGGTGCTGGCCACCGACTTGCAGAAACACCAGCAGCCCACACTGAGGAGACCTGACTTCGTGCCAGGAGCTGTGATCGGCCCTGCCTATTCTCACACCTCCCCTGTGATCCTCTCAAGAACCACACCAATTAGGCGCTACTGTTAATCAGAGAGGCTCAGAGAGGTTAAGTAACTTGCTCAGGGTCACACAGTAAACAGGAGAATAAACAACTAAATGAGTGACATGCCATCCTGGAGCCACAGGTGCAGTTTCCCACTGAGGCCTCCCTGCAGCGGTCGCCACCCCTTGCTGTGCCCCGAGAGTGCCAGTCGGGCACACTGGGAGAGTGGAAATGAAGGAGCCGCAGTTGCTGATCTTGACCTGCGCACCCTGGGGTGTGCGAGTGGAGGGGTGGAGAGGAGGATTAGCTCAGGGGCCCTGGGTGGGGCCATGGAGCACTGCCAGCTGGGGGCTGCGAGCACTTCCTGGAGGAGGCAGCACTTGCCTCAGGGTCCTGCTGCTATGTTCTAACTCTCTGCCAGCCCATCCTGGCAGCCACACAGAACAGCCTGGACAACCTCAATTTGTCAGACCTGTTTCCAGGTGCAGCCCAGGATGGGAGCAGTGGGAAAGGGGTAGGTGTGAGGTTTAGGCGGCGCTGCCCCACCTGCCCGTGCTCATTAGGCAAACCCAAAGAACTCTCTGTGGCCAGGCGTGGCCACGGGAGTGGGGGACGCAGGGTGCTCCTGCGGCATCAGCAGTTGGCAGAGGCAGGGCTGAGGCCTGGGGCAGGAGCAGAGTC
Organism: Lepilemur ruficaudatus; assembly: GCA_963574885.1. Taxonomy (NCBI): domain Eukaryota; kingdom Metazoa; phylum Chordata; class Mammalia; order Primates; family Lepilemuridae; genus Lepilemur; species Lepilemur ruficaudatus. The sequence goes on along the minus strand of CAUYRT010100978.1, from coordinate 5,811 downwards.
GGCGCGTTCGGAGGCAGGATGTTGGGGAAGGGGAGCAAAGGCACGGCAGAGGATCCGGGCTCGGAGCCCATGCTGGGGTACGTGGGGCCTTAGGGCAAAAGGCACTGGGTGGGGCCAGCAGCAGGGGGTGGGATGTGGGAGAGGGGTCGAAGGGCGAGATCACCAAGGGGCCAGGCAGGAGGCTGGTCCTGCCCTGGCTCAGCTGTCCTGTGTGAGGCTCACTCTCCCCTGTGGCGGGCTCCCGGGAAGCACCCTTGGAGGTGAGGCATAGTTCCCCAGGAATCCGGGGGTGGAGGACAGACCTCATCCTCCTTTGAGGAGCTCCCTGGCTGGAGGAGGAGACAGCCTCACGGACAGACAGGGACTTGGCAGGGGTCACCAGGATGCGACTGGGATGTGCTGGGGAGTGTCAGGGTCGGGAAGTGGGGAGCTTCTTGGCTGGTGAGGCCAGAGCTGAGTCTTTGGTTTCAGGTTTTAAAAGCAACATTAATTGCTCATTTCTGATTCAGGAAATATATCTATTGGGGAGAACAAAATCTCAAAGCTATAAAAAGACGTTGAGAAGACAATAAAAATCGAGGGGCAGCCAAGCGCAGTGGCTCACACCTGTCATCCCAGCACTCTGGGAGGCCTAGGTGGGAGGATCGCATGAGGCCAGGAATTTGAGATCAGCCTGGGCAATGTCGCAAGAGCCCATCTCTACAAAAAATTTAAAAATTAGCGGGGCGTGGTGGCGTGCCTGTAGTTCCAGCTACTGGGGAGGCCAAGGCAGGAGGATCGCTGGAGCCCAGGAGTTCCAGGCTGCAGTGAGCTGTGATTGTGAGCACGCCACTGCACTCCAGCCTGGGTGACCATGTGAGACCCTTTTTCTGGGAAAAAAAAAAAAAAGCACAGGGCACACATTGGTTGGCAGGCACATGGGAGAATGCTGGGGGGGCGGGGCGGTGGGGCGGGGTGGACTGAGTTGAACCCATGCTTTAGCAGCTGTGAGCAGGCACATCAGGTTATCTACTGGAGCCTCAGTTTCCTCATCCTTTGAATGGGGTGGTCATAATCCCCTGAGGCTTAAATGAGACACTGCAGGCAAAGCTCCACACTCCAACTCTGCCGTCCTCCAGCCTCTGTGTGGGGGCCGGGAGTGGGGGTAGGAGGGGGTGCCTGCTGCCCCTGCCCAAAGGACTACGAATCAAAACTCTCCCCTCTCCCTGCAGCGGGGCCCATCAGGCTTCGACCTGCCTGCTGTGCCCTGTTTCTCAAAATCTGCCCCACAGGCCCTCTGCTCGCTCTGGTCCTTCTGTCCATAACGCCCGCCCTCCAGGGGCCCTCCCCTGCCACTCGCCCATGGCATCAGAGCCTGCCAGAGGCTCTCAGCCAGCCTCTGGAAGGAGCCTACCTGTGCTGATCAGGTTTGTGATTATATTGTTTTTGGTGTCATTCTTCCATGTCTGGACAGGAGCACCAAGAGGGCTGGCCAAGTCGGGGGTGGTCACCTAGGTGGCCCAAGTCCCGTCAAGCCCTGCCTGATGGGCAGCCAGGACTTCTAGGCAGCCCCACCCCAGCAAGCGCTGGGGCCCCTCCCCCGCCATGGGCAGGCGAGGCAAGAAAGCGCCTGGGATGAGAGGCAGGGCCGGGGTCCAGCTCCAGCCCCTGAGGACACTGTGCGACCTCAGCCCATCTGTCTCCTGATCTGCCAAGCAGCTGCTGCTGGCACCTCGATTATGCTATTGAGCACCAGGTGTGCACAAGTGAGGACACAGGTGATAACTGTTGAGAAAGAGAAGAGGTTCCCCACCTCACCACCTGCCTCACCTGGGAAAGGTGCGACTGAGCTGGGGCCAGGGTCCTGGGATGAACATCAGGACACCTGTGTGCCATAGCTCACCCCAGACTCATGTGCCTTGGGCCCTGAATGCCAGGCTTTGAATCAGGGCAGAGGCAGCCCTGCAAAGGCACTAGGGAGTCACAGAAGAAGTTAGAGCTGGGCTGATGTGACCAGGAGCTGCTTAAACCCCAGGCAGGGAAAGCTGGGCTCGGGCCGGTGATGTTGGCAACGCAGGCAGAGCCGTGGGGCAGGGCCCTGGAACCCGAAGGCTTGGGAGAGCTCCAGGCCAACTGTGCCCCTGCCGGAGGGGGCCCCAAGCAGCCCCAGCCAGGCCTGCTCCTCCAGGAAGTGCTTGCCAGGGAATGGCCCATCGTCCCTCTGGGCCTGGGCTGGGCTTGGGGTGATCCCATTCCAACCCTCCACCCACTGTCTGGGGAAGGATCTGGGTGCCACTCTGCAGGTCTGGCTGTGGAGAGAGCACAACCCGGGTCCCCTTCCAGCCCAAGACAGGGGTTGAGCACAGCCAGTGGGCAGGTCTTTACTGAGCGCCAGCTGTATGCTGTATCCTCCTCCATGCCCTCGTGAGAGGGGCAGACAGTGAGTGTGGAGGCCCCCCCGCTGCCAAGGGGAGGGAGGGTGTCTCTGCAGGTTGTGGCCAGGAAGGTGCCTGGCGTTGGTTCCTGTCTCCCTAGTTTCCACGGCTGGGACTACCACTGCACGGGGCACCACTGCTCTCTGTCTTACTGTTCATACAAACAGTGACCATGGCAGTCAGGCCAGCAGGCTCTGTCCACAGGGGAGCACTGGCCCTACTTCACAGAGTGACCAGCGGGGGCAGGTGCTGATGGGGCCACCGGCCTCCAGGGCACCCGGGGGGACGCTGAGCCCATGCTCACTGCTCACGCCCACCGCTGATATCGATGCAGCTCTGAGCAGAGGTCCTGGGCGTGGCCTGGTGGCATGCTGCCAAAGGCTGAGGACTGCCCACGTCCCCACGCTGACACACACACAGACACACACAGACACCCATAACACACGGACACACAGGGACATAGACACCGAGGCACACACACAGAGACACACTCATACAAACACGTGCAGCCGTGCGAACACACGCGGACACAGAGACACACGGGGGATTTGTGCACCGTCTGCAGCCTCCGGGCTGGGTGCTCAGAGGCACCCTTGCTCCAGGTCTCGGCAGTCCTCCTCTGAGCATCCCCCGGCGTCTCCCCCCACCATCCCTCCTCCACTCCCTATCCTGCTGGGGCTCCCCTGGGCCCTCAGGAAAAGCCCAGATAGATCAAGGCCCCAGGGCAGTCTCAGCTCTGCACCTGCCACCACCTCCCACCTGTGCCCACGGGTGCCCGCCCCAGAACATTCTCTGCCTCTGCTTTGAGACCCTCCTTCCAGGACCAGCCGAGGGCTACCACCTCCCCAGAGCAAGCGCCAACCCCTCCTCAGTGCTAGGGCGCCAAACGTGTGCTCCCCTGTGGCCAACCCCAGGCCTCAGTTTCCCCACTTGACACCTCAAAAGCTCTGTGGCCTCTGAAGTGAAGAGCCCTCAGAGTCCCTGGTTTAGTCTGGGAGAGCCCTGCTTGGCCATCATGCACATGGCCTGGGTGGTCTGGGTGGGGGAGGCCAGGGGCTGACACAGGTGTGTGTGTGCGTCCGTGTGTGAGGAGCTGGCTGCTGGGTGGCCAGGGTCACGTGAGGTGTGGTGTGCTGAGGGCTGCAGTCCACTCCGGTGTCAGGAGGCCAGGGCCCTCCCACACAGGTGCAACTGGGAGGCAGGTGAGTGGAAGGTCGCAGGAAGCCCCCGGCCCCTGTGTAGCCCCCGGAGTGGGTCCCGCGTGTGTACAAGGTGGGAGCGTCCGCGAGCCCCTGCGGGTGCAGGTAGGGGCAGGGGCGCCGTGAAGGAGGGGCAGCCCCAGCCATCCAGCACATGCCGCCCCCTCTGGCAGGATGGACCCCTTCGAGGACACACTGCGGCGGCTGCGGGAGGCCTTCCACGCGGGGCGCACGCAGCCGGCCGAGTTCCGGGCTGAGCAGCTCAGGGGCCTGGGCCGCTTCCTACAGGACAACAAGCAGCTTCTGCAGGATGCGCTGGCCCAGGACCTGCACAAGGTGGGCTGGGGCGGTGGTGACTCCAGGCAGGCGCTGCTGGTGTCCTTCCCAGGGAGGGGCTGCACCCTCTGTGGCGTCCCTGCCCTCCCCGAGGCAGTCTGTGCCCCCGAGGTGACTGGCTATGTGCTCAATTTTATTCCCATGTATTTAATACGCCCTTCCCTGGAGTGTGGTGTGTGACAGGCACCTTACATTAATCTATGGACACCAACAGCCTTCCTGTGTGGCAAGTTTGATTGCCGACCCTGTGTTGCAAATGGGGAAACTGAGGCACTCATAGGTTCAGTCCCTTGCCTGAGGTCACATGGCCGGGAAGTGGCAGATCAGAATTGCAGCCTGGCTCTAGGGCCCAGATCCTGGCCCATGAGCAGCTCCCATAGGACCACTGTGCCACCATAGGGACTATCTCTATATGCCCCGGGGTCGGGGAGACCCTTCCTGCCCGGCCCTGGCCTGACCTCCCCAAACCCCCTCTGCTGCAGTCGGCCTTTGAGTCGGACATATCTGAGCTCATCCTCTGCCAGAACGAGGTGGACCTGGCCCTCAGGAACCTGCAGGCTTGGATGAAGGACGAGCCAGTTGCCACGAACATGGTGAGCCCTGCTGGGGCAGAGGCCTCGGCCCAGGCCCCTTCCTGCCCCGAGCCCAGTGAGTGGCTACTTTTCCAAGACCTCATCTTCTCCTTCGGGACTCCATCACGCAGGAAGCTGGGGGCCCCGGTGTGCGGGGGTGGGTTCTGGGGTGGTCAGCGGCGCGGCCTCACCGTGTGCCCTGCGCCCCAGCTCACGAAGCTGGACTCGGCCTTCATCCGGAAGGAGCCCTTCGGCCTGGTGCTCATCATCGCGCCCTGGAACTACCCCCTGAACCTGATGCTGGTGCCCCTGGTGGGCGCCCTCGCTGCAGGTGAGGAGGGGCTCCTGGGCCCACGCTGTCCTGGCCCAATGACCCTTCCCAAATAGTGCCTGCAGCATCCTCCATTCTGTGCCTCCAAGTTCAGCCCTGGCTGGGTGGGGGGCCCGGCCACCCCCCACGACTTCCCCACCTGCCCTTGCAGGGAACTGCGTGGTGCTGAAGCCATCAGAAATCAGCAAGGCCGCAGAGAAGGTCCTGGCTGAGGTGCTGCCCCAGTACCTGGACCAGGTGAGGGTGGTCCTGCCCTAGCAGCACCCGGTGTCCCCACAACCCACCCTGCCAGCCGAGGAGGTCCCCCTGTCCTGGGTCTGCCCCTGAGCCACCTGTCTCGCATTGCAGAGCTGCTTTGCCGTGCTGCTGGGCGGGCCCCAGGAGACTGGGCAGCTGCTGGAGCACAAGTTCGACTATATCCTCTTCACTGGTGAGGACAGCCCTGCCAGGTCCCAGGGAGAGGGGACAGCAGGGAACACAGTGAGGGGACTGTGGAGGGAGGAGGCCATGGCTGGTGGTGGGGTGTATAGAGAGCTCGAGGTGTTGCGGATGGCAACTGTCCTGGGCAGGCCAGGCCCGGGCAGGCTTGAAGAGACGGGATCCTGGGGTGGCCAGGCTGCAGGTGGATCCCAGTGGTGAGGCAGGGTCGGCCGGGAGAGGTGAATGGGGCAGGACCTGGCCTGTGAATGTCTCTGTGGAAAGGAAGCGGGCAGGAGTCAGTTGCCTGGACCATCTGATCCAGGCTCACCATGTCCCTGGGGAGCCCGGGTAGGCAGATGGTCACGGCCACTGCTGACCCCACCACCTCCCCAGGAGGTGCGGGGCTCCCAGGCCCAGGTCATCCCACCTGGTCCAGGTGACTGAAAGGCCACTCTGGTTTCTTTCCACGCCCAGGGAGCCCTCGTGTGGGCAGGATCGTCATGACCGCCGCCGCCAAGCACCTGACGCCCGTCACTCTG
>CAUYRT010100976.1:0-22068 GCA_963574885.1 Lepilemur ruficaudatus | reverse complement strand
CCAGCTTGGCTTTTGGGTAATTGACAAGAACACTGAACTGTGCTGTTTCTGGATCCCAGGTCTGGGCCGTGGGTGGGCAAGTCACAGGTCAAGATTCTGTAAACTGCCTAGATGGGGGGTCTCCCCCGTGCGTCAGGTGGAGCCCTGGCGTCCCAAAGGCTCCTGTGAGGACAGCCGCAGAGACGGAGATGGACACAGGCTTAGCTAGAACTCCCCACTACCCCATCCTAAGAGCCTTCCATGAAAAATAGCGTTTGAGCAAAAGCTGAAAATATTCCATCATTCTTCTGCTTGAAACCCTCCGTACTGCACTAAGTATAAAATCCAAACTCCTAACTGCGGTTCACCAAGCCCCCAGCCACCTCTCCCCTGTCACCTGGGTCCTTCATCAGACAAGCCCCTCCCTGCCTTGGGGTCTCAGCGCTTGCTCTGCCTCTTCCCAAAAACCTCCTGCCCACTCTGCGCCTGGCTGTCTGCGAGACTGATTCCTTCTCACATAATCCTCTTCATTTCCTTCGTGACATTTATCTCCAGCTAAAATTATCTGTGTATCTGTTTTCTCCTCTGCCTTCCCCCGTGAGATTCTAAACTCTCTGAAGGCAACAAGCGTCCTTGTCATTCTCGCTTAGCACTGTCTTCCTGGTGTCTGGCGCAAGACCCGTCCAAACAGGAGACTCCATCAGTGCCGAGAGAATGAATGAATGAATGTCGGATGGTTGGTTATTTTTTTCTAAATGGATGATCACGCGTAACTGTTCCATCTTCATGCTAATCCAAATGATCTTATTCTCACACTTCATAATTCAAATAGCACTTTCCTGTACTTAATCGCCAAAGCTATACTCTGAGGTCTCTCTCGTTGGTCAGTGAAAAGCCACTGGCTCGGGATGTGTTTGCCTTTAAGTAACTGAGTCATCTTGGACTAGTCAGTTTCTCCCACTTGGGATTCCTTCCCCATAAAACCAGGATGACTCCTATAGCAGCTTGAATAACCTGTGGATGTTTAAGACATGGACTGGCTAGAAAATGAGCCTTTCTCACAGAATGTGTTGTGAAATGTTTCCATTATAGCTGCTACCAGGTATTGAGCACCGACAGCATGCCAGGTGCTGGCTTAAGTACTTCTCACACACACTGTGTGATCTACAAACCACCTTGCTGGGTAGGAATTCTTAGTCCTTTTCTTACAGATGCAGAAATGGAAATGTATTTGGATCAAGTGACTTCCCCAAGACCACACAAGCAGTAAGTGGTAGAAACAGCTCTCACACCTAAGTCTATCCAACAACAAGAGGTGAGATTCCTACCACCCCACCCCAGTGCTTGGAGACGGCCTACAAAAAATGTTAGTTTAGGGTCAGTGTCTACAATAGGGCAGATGTGAGACAGAGTCGGGGGCGTGGGGCACCCTAGAACCTGTACCCCACTTTCATGGTGCTGCTACTTAGCTCCAGGAAACGTTGTAACAAAGGAATTTGAGCCAGGTGTTTCCTGATCATCTGATGTTTTCCCCCCTCAGAATGTAAGAAATTAGATTTTTATGTGAAAACTCCCGATGCTACAAAGTTTTGGTTACTTTTCAAAATCTAGAGAAGCCATCGTGCAGGGCTTTCTGGAGAACCTGGTCCCAGGCCCAGCCTGTGATCTAGTCTTATTCTGGACAGCACAAATCATTGACCTGTGACAGTTGCCCAATTTGTCCCTTCAATTGCAGCGAGCACTTTTGCAATCAGACGTAAAAATACTGGCTGCGTGTGTGTGTGTGTGCGCACATGCATGCGTATTTGGGGGTTATTGTGCAAAATATGTGAGCAGTATCATTTTGTGAACCAAATTCTATGCGTTCTTTCTCCAGGGTGAATTCTAAGGCTCTGTTCGCAGAGCACAGCTTTCCAAAGGAGAGGATCTGATCTATGTATGTGGATTTCTTTCTGTAATGCTAGGAAGGAGGTTGCTTAATAAATGCTTTTGACATTCCTGACAAGTAATCTCCAGGTTCTGCTCCAGGGGTAAGTTAAACCTCTCCCTCCTTCCGGCCTTTTGCAGTCGACTGCGAACAAGTAGCAAAACCGACGGCTGCTCCAGCTTCCCGCAGCTTCCCCAACTCCAGCCTTTGTGGACATGGCGAAAAGGTAGGGGGCGCAGAGGAGAACTTCCCGCTACAGAGGCAAGAGGTAAATCACGGCCGGCCTGATGATGGTGTCTGGAAATCCAACCTCATAAAAGGAGCCACGGTTTTCACAGCGAACACCTCGGGGACCTCTGAAACATGCCCCGGGCTTGAGTCACCAAAGCTGGGTTTGCATCTCTACTCTGTTACCCAAAGAATCAAGTCTCTAGACTATTCTCAGCCCTGGTCTTTTTTATTTATATGTTCTTCATAGGGTTTTTTAAGAGAACTATATTTGAAATAATTTATGTGAAAGTTTCTGACATAAAGTAAGTAATAATACTTGTGGGAATTCTAGTACTTACGTGTAGTGGTTTGAAAATGCAGACAGGGAACATTTTTATTGTATTGGCATGCATATCAGCATTTGAGAGTTAGATGTATATGTCTTAAAAAGCCAGTGGTATTTAATATTTGGAGAAAGAAAATGTGTGTACCCTATGATATAGGAACCTTGGCCCATTTTTTCTAATGATATAGAAAAAGTTCAGTTAGGCTTAAACAGGACCAACCACCACCCTGAGGCTACAGTAATTATATTCTCTTTAACAGACTTGTTTACATTACAGCTTTCTCTTGATTTGCACATTTATAGCCTCGATTTCCCCCTTTTTCCTCTAAGCAGAGATGTTTCTTATTATTTTGGGGGTTAACCAACTCATGTCAGGTGTATTTTTATTCACACAACACTACATTAAGAGGCATTTATTTTACATTTGTTCCCTTTTGCAAATATTTGCAGTTAGCTGCAGAAGTGTTTTTTTTTTCAAAAATAATATAGCTAGGGAAAACAGGAAGTTTCAAAAGTAGCTTTTGAGAAGGAGAGAGAAAGAAAAGTCTAATTACCATGAAGATAGGTACTGATTTGTGCTCGTAGGGCTTATAAATCACATCCACTACACTTGTGGTTTTAATGCATTCTGTGCATCTGAATGAAAAAGGAGTTAGAGTTTGAAATAACGTCTAAAGGTTTCTCCAGTGATTTGGGAATATAAAAAGTGTTGTTTCTTTCCTTTCAAAAGAAAATGTGAAAGGCATTGACAGCATGCCTTCTACTCTGGACTTGCTGTAGAAGAAAAAGCTCTCAAAGTCATTTCAAACCTAAATATTCTGTATATTAAAACAGGTTTTTCTTTCCATTTAGAAACCGAATCGTAGTTATAAACATACAGACTTAATAGGAAAACCTAAATATTCTTTACCCAAAATTGACCCTCAGCAAATTGGCAAGGGGTAAGGTTTAGTTAGAAAGTGTTTTCCTGTAAATCAGAAGTGAATGTTTTATACAAGATGCCCTGACCTGTGAAGGTGAATTTACTGCTTTTGTTGAGAAGTTTAGCAGCTTAAAAAGATTTAAAACAAACACACCTGATGCTCAGAAACCAAAATAGCATTTATTTAGAAAAACGTGGGATCCTGTCTGGAATAAACTCGTTTAGGGAAGATTCTGCAGGGAATGAGACTACTAATGCCCTTTGAAGTTGAAGTCTAGCTGGGCGCAGTAGCTCACGTCTGTAATCCTAGCACTATGGAGAGGCTGAGGCGGGCGGATCACTCGAGGTCAGGAGTCCGAGACCAACCTGAGCAAGAGTCAGAGTGACAGTCTGTCCCTACTAAAAACAGAAAAGAAATTAGCAGGGCATGATGTCATATGCCTGTAGTCCCAGCTACTCGGGAGGCTGAGGCAGGAGGATCGCTTGAGCCCAGGAGTTTGAGGTTGCTGTGAGCTATAATGACGCCACTGCACTTTACTTAGGGTGACAGAGTAAGACTCTGTCTCAAAAAAGAAAAAGAAAAGGAAGTCGAATTCCTATAAAGGGGCTCCTATAAAGTTCCTTTAAACGAAAAAAGGAGAACTGCTTCCTTCTTCAAGAGACAGCTACAGCAAAGCATAAATAAACTCCTGCGTTGGTGTGGGGGATGAAGTCACTTTCTCAGCCTACCTGGAAAGTGTCGGCCTCCCTCGGAAGAACACAGGCCACGCTCCAATGCAAGTATTTTCGTTTTAAACTGGTTTTTAAATGTTAAAGTACTACATGCATCTGATAAAAATATAAATGGAAGCATAGAAGTTAAGATTAAAAGCTTCCATCCTCACTAGCCTGCTGGTGTGTCTCTTTCATTTATTCGATATCATTCTAGAAATTTTTCAAGTCTAGATAAGTACAGAGAACATGCACATGCTTTTTCAAACAAATAGGATTCACCTTATTTAAAATAAACCGGGATCATGCTAACCATACTGCTCTGTCACTTATACTGCTTATTAAATATAACTGGGTTATGTTTCCCTACCCGGACGCAGGGTCCATTTCGTAGATTGCCATGACTGCAGTGAACTGCATTATCTGAATGTACCAGAACATTCTCTCTGCAACACTCACATCAACAGGATAAACTGGTGGGTCTTTCTGAGATAAAATTGGGCGGCACACCCTTCAACACTAGCAATCCAGCTGGACATCTAGGAATTTGTCCTTCAGATAGGCTGACACGTGCACAGATACAAGGATGGTCACTGCAGCACTGCTCAGAACAGGGAGAGAAAAAAGAAGCAATCTAAACAGCAATTAAAAGGGGTCAAGTTAATATATCACGGGGCCAGCGTTATAATTGCTCTGAAGAGAGAAGAGCTTTAAATCAGAGTTTGTGGCACTATTCTCACCATCATTAACACACACACACTCCACAAAAAAGAAACTGAAGATTGTCCTTTATAGGCAATGGATCAGAGCTGCTTTCTTCTTTAGTCTTAAAATTTATTATGAAAAGGATTCAAATAATAATTTGAAGATGAAGAAAGCCCGTGCAACCTTTCCTTGTGCAAAAATTCAAAGAGACAATTAAAAAACAAAGGTGCCCCCTTGGAACACAGGCCAAATGACAGCTGCCACACGTTTACCTTACGAAGGACTACTATGAAAACGAAATTTGATGTCCACGTGACCTTGTGAGGGTGTCTGCAAACATTCTTAATGCCAAAGAGAGACAACGACCGAGTTTACCTCGGAATCTCTGTGCTCTCCGCCATTCCAAAAATGTACGAGGCAGCAGCCTGCTTTGCCTCCGAGTGGCAAGGAGAACGGGCAGAGAAAATTCTTTCTGGAAAGTCTGCTCTGCCATGTTGCAGGGCAATGAAAACCTCTCTCTGATGGGGTCGCTGCTCTCCCCAGCTTGTGGGATCTGAGCAGAGCCCAGAGCAGGGGTGACCCTCCAGGGAGGAGCCCACAGCCCAAGGACTCTCCCTCCATCACTTTCGGGGGGGGGCATGCGATGATCTGCGTTTACGGACCCTAGATGAAGGCTGCATGGGCTCCCTTCATCTTTAACTGTGTTAGCGCTCGAATCCTATGGAAACCGTGACCACTTGTGTTGCTTCCTCACGAGCAGGCAGGAAGGAGTGGAAGTTAAGAGTACTATGCAATGGCAAACGAGGGTGTGAAGTTAAACCACAGTTTAGAACCCTGGGGCTCCAAGAGGCCACAAATGCCATCACCTGCCTTGGCTTTGGACCGACAATACTCATGCATCCCGTACACTTAACTGTACGTTCCTACTGGAAGAGTTCTGGAGAAGGGCTGCTCCAAATGTGTAATATTGACACTCGTTCTTGTAACTCACACAACCAGGGAATTGAAAATTCTTCCTGTTGCCTATTATTAATTAGTCTGCTGTCCAGAAGCAAAGGCATCATTAGGCTAAGCCGATCCCAATCGCTCGCCTTGGTCGCTCCTTGCCCCCTCCCCACCTAAGGCTTTCCTCACTTCCATTCTGGCCACACAGCCCACAGATCCCGTGGCTTCCAGCTGCCCAGATGCCCCATAGTCGTCACCACGAACCAAGGAGGACTCGGTTTTTTGGTTAAAAAACCAAAAGAGAGAACAGATTTGGTCACTCGGAATCCTGCCTTCCTGGATCTTAGGCCTCCGTAAAAAAAGGAAACAAAAATCCTTTCCCCACCCTCCCCAATATTTTCTCTCCTCCACAGTTACAGGTTAAATACAGAAGATGGGAAGTTTACAGGAAGGAAATCCATGTCGGAGCAATTCACGAGGAAATCCCACCCTGAAATAAGAAATGGCCAAAGTTCACAGGCAAGCCCCTGCCGTGTGGTTTACAATTCACAACAAAAACAGACCCCAAACTTGGGTCCCCCTTCTGGAATTTCAGCTTCCGGCAAATGCCATTTTTTATCTGTTTAAGAAAAAGTTTTAAGAAAAGCAAGAGGAAAGCTTGATCGTCCAAGGATGAAAACACCCTTCGCATTCTATCTGCTGTTCCCTGCCATGGCCACACATCTGAAGAGGAAAAGCAGTGTCACCTGGGATGATGCTATTTTTCAGGATGATTTTCTTCAAAATAAAGGGATTTTGGAAACTACTCTCCAACAGGTTCAAAATTGGATTATTTCTGATCAAGTTAAATGGATGAATAGCAATGAAAAGGGCCTCAGCTTCTAGAAGTAGTTTCTAGAAGCTTCTAGAAATAGCCTCCCTCCCACTCAGGAGCACTCTCTGCCCCCACTCCCCCCTCCCCCACCTCCCCAGGCCGCCTGAGAGGAACTTCCAGTTCCATGTCCTGCGCTGGGAGACTCCAGTACCTTTCTGAAGAAGTAACTTCCATAGAAATTCCAAAAGGTTTTTAAAAGAGAATAATACAATACCTAAAGATCACTAATTCCTTTAGTAAGAGGCTTTTTAAATTCAGCTGCTCTATTTGGAATATGAACAGACCCACACATGTCCTTCAGTGGAAAGCCTGTGCTTCTACCAAGTAACAGAGGCAGGATTCAGACCCCAGCAGTCGGAGTCTCCAATCACTGCGTACAATTCTCTGACTTAACAAAACTCTACTGAACCCCACTGGGCGCAAAGCAATCACTACTCATCGATCAAAGATAATCTCTGAACGCTCCAACAATTAAGTCTAATAAAAATCTTCAATGGACTTCTGAAACAGGGTCTGGAGGTGGGGAAAAAAATCGTCTAAGAATATTCATTAGTGATTCCAAACCTATTGGAATTTTGGCACCCTACTGCTGTTTGATTTCAGGACTTTTTTTTCTACCTTAAAAGTATTGCTTTGTGATCCGTATTTGGAATTAAAACTTTGAATGAAATAAATATTTGCATTCATACTTACAGCTCTGCGCTTGAGCTAAGGTAAGCAGAGCTTTTCCCAGCGTCCCCAGACAGTGCTGGGACTTGGAGTCAGCAGTGCAGCCTAATTCTAGAACCAGTGACGTCATCTGCCACTCAGCAGCTCAGACGTCCAAAGGCTTCTAGAATCCCGCTCCACGATTCTACCCGACACTCCTGCCTTCTTCCTGGAGTGTGGAACCTGAATCATTCTGAATAGTCTGACATGGAAAAATTGGAAGAGTTGGTAGGAAAACGCTGTAACGAAGAGAGTGTCTTCCCTGGCTAGAAATACGACTGCTAAAAATAACACAATGAAAAACATCTTTGTCGCTTACATACACTGGTTGCAGAATATAATTACGGGCTGTGTTTCTGTCTGGGCTGGAGACGAGGGACGAGTTGCCAACATCTAGAATACAAAAGGAATAAAGGACAGTGTGTCCAACTCCCAGGCGGCTCCTGCACCCTGCGGGATGGGATCCACAGCCTCTTGGGGACTTGAGTTTTTGCTCAAGAAATACCTGGAACATCCAAACCTGACTATTCCTGTGGGGCCAAGAAAAATTTTGAGGCAGGTTAAGATTGAATGTTTGAGGTCTATGCAGTGACTAGAGTGCCTATCAGTGGGTACCAATAAAAAGTAAATTAATACCACTTCTATAGCCTATCTAGAAAAAAGTGGCCAAAGCCTAATTAATGTCAAAAATATAAATATCCTAGCTCCTTTGACATACTTAACACTTTGTATTTTAATTAATTTATAGAAATAATTGCTGCTGCTGCTGGGAGTTATTTCAGTAACACATTGGGTTTTTTTTTCCTATACCTCCACAAATGAGAACAAATGCAGGGAATGTAGGAGAGTTTATGATGTCGTATTTTCTAGTATATTCTCTGAGCCACGGTTTCTTCATCTGGAGAGTAGGACTAAAAAGACTGCTAGCCTTTACTTGGCTGTTAGTGAGAAGATGAAGATAAAACCACGTTAACAGTCCAGTGCTATATAAATAGCAAATAAAAACGATTGCTAACATGTGGGACACCAATGCTTAGACCCGTGCGACATGTGTCTGGTCCTTTAATCCTGACAACCCTGCTACTGTCGTTTCTGAAAACTGAGGCTTAAGGATATGAGTTTGCTCTCCCCAACTTACACAGCTAGTGAGTGGTGAAGCCGGACTCAACGCCCAGAACCTTCTGGTATCAGAGGCACGGATGTTTGCCACTGTTTTGCAATAACTGTGGTTATGATTTAATATGAGCGTCAGATCTGGCAAGAATCCACACGATCTGAGTGCGAAATTCCAGCAGGTCTCACTGTCACACATTAAAACATTTGGAAAACTGGTCCACTGGCTCCTATGTTGTTTTTGTTTCAAAAGTCCAAATTCTCATGTCACAGGTGTCTTTAAAGTATTCTGAACTCTAGGCTGTAACCTCATGCGTTGTATGGAAGAAACAACGGGCTTGCTTTGTGTTCTTTTTAAGCTTGGTGGACTTAACTGCTCACAGGGCAGCTGATGCCCCTGAATTAACCCCTTTCAGCTCACCACCTTGAGTGTGGCTCTTATCACATCCAAATGGCCGGCCAGACTCTTCACCTATCCTCACTGTGGCTGGTGCAAACAGAAAACCCCCTACTACCAAGCGACTAGGTTTCCTTTTTTTAAGGGTTTTCTTTTGAAAGCATGCCTTAAAAACTACCTTTACCATCCACACCTCCCTCTTCCTCCAAGAAGCCTTTATCTGTCTTCCTGGGGTTTAGAAGTCCTGTTTTTCCTAAAAGTCCCGAAACTCTGATATCTCTAACAGGACTTTTTTTTCCCTAGTCCCAGAAAATGCCAGTGAGAAAAGCACACAGATACATGCACTTAAAAAAACCTGTGCAGTGTTCATAAACTCGATTCAAAGACTATTTCTGTGATATTCCACAGATTTTATTTCTGGCATTTTATGATGTGAAAATACAGAAATACACACAGTCCTATTAATAATTTCAGGTCTGTCTTAAGAGTAAAAAAAAAAAAAAAACCACACACACACACACATACACACAACATCTGGGAATAATCAACAAAAACATACAGTATCTCAAGTCTCAGACCATCCTAACCCTTATCTATGACATTTTTATAGCGCTATTCGCAGGGCACAATCAGAATAATGCATAATGCATCCCTTGTTTCCAGCTCTATTCAAAAATCTCAGTTCATTCAATCAAAAAAAAAAAAAATAAAAGCCCTTAAAAACAGCCCCGAAGCACGAACATTTGTGTGGGAAAGCTCTACTTATTGATTCAGTCCTTCCTGCCAAGAGAACAATGCAGAGAAACAGACCGCAATGTTTCCAAATAATTTTTGGCAATAACTCAGGGAAAAAAAAAACCAAAACGCATGTTTACCTGTACCCAGAGCTCCACAGGTGAGGCAGTGAAAGCAGAAACTCAAAGTCGTCTTCTGGAAGTTTTCGCCTCTAATGGAGTCCAGGGTCATCCTTCCGAGGTGTCAGGTAAACCCCCCTCCCATGTCTCTGCTCTTTTCTTTTGCAGCTTTTCCCAGTGAAACTCTTGTGATTTGCATAAAACCTACTTGTAGCCTATAGGACTTTTTGAGTAGCTACTTGTTAAATCGGCTGTCTTGACACGCTCTTTCAAGCATGACATCATAAATCTCCATGGAAACCCTAACCCCACCTACCTACATGCCAACGTTACCTGTTAGGGGGAGGCTTAGACAATCGCCTGAAATCGTTCATTAATGAAACCCTTTTAAGGGGCTCTGGATCTCTGCACAGTGTAATTTGTGCTGTTGGCAGAAACTTAAGCCAAGACCGATGGCTTCATTTTCAAAGCCTGAGCTGTTTTGCAAAAAACAATGATCAAAATTATAGGCATTCGTTAATCTGCCTCTCCCTGTCTAACAATGCACTTAATTGGTGGAAGGAAAACCTACAGCGGCCATGCATGCCTCTCTCTCGGCAGGATAAAGTTACACTGAAAACTGGGATCTTGGAAAAACCTTCAATTGATACTTCTAAGGCTTTTCCACTCAGTTCTCCACCAACCCCCTTCCTACTTCTTACCAGCAAAACTTGCGAAACAGGTTCCCTGCCAGAGTATATGTGTGTGTGTGTGTGTGTGTGTGTGTGCGCGTTTTCCCTTGGCCTCTGTGGTTGCAGATGGCAGAAGAAGGTGCAGAGAATTTTTTAACTCTTTCCCAACACGCCCGCATCTTTTGCACGTCTATCCTAGTTCACACGAGTTACCAGAATAGCACTGAAATCTATTCTAGGCTTTTGAGGAATAGTCACTAGGCTGTAAGGTATTCAATCCTTCTTTCATTCATTCACCTTTTCATTATCTCAAATGTCGTGGAATTCCTACTGTCTGCACAAAGCTTTGGACACATTTCTGCCAAATCTGTGCCCAGAGCCTTTTGGTAAGGCTGGGCTCGGCCCTCTTTCTTCTCACCTCTGAATTCACTGAAGACACACCTCATAGTCCCCACCTCTAAGCCTGCAGACCCAAGGGCACCAGATAGGTTTGAATGGGCCCAAGTTCAAACCCCGGGGAGTTTATCATAATGTTATCGAGTGATTGTCACATGCCAAAGCCTGAAGTTCTTCAGTGGGACCGAGCAGGGAGCAGGATGCAGTTACACCCGCAGAATGAGCAGAGAAGCACTTTAAAGCAGCCTGGAGCAGGACGCATGGCGGCAGAGCGCTGGAAACAGCAGTAGCTGAAAAGCAGCCTGCTTTAACTTGCCAGGGATCCTGCTACAGACTGCAACAGGCTCAGCAGCATCTGTCTTTGAAGGTTAGAGAGCAAATATTAACCTCTCCACCTGGCTGAGCCCGCCCTGGTATTTGCAGAGGTAGAGCCATCAGAGGTTACAAACACAACAAAAAACTCTTTCCGTGGAGGAGAACTGTGAATGCTTTGGATCACCGTCTCTCACGATTCTGAGAGTTTTGCATTGCCATAGTTCACAGTCAACAGATGGGGCATTACCTTCGAAGGGGAACCAAGAACTTCCCTGGTTTAATATAGCAGCCAGAGTTGAAACACTCCTCCCAGGCAAGACTACTGTCAGAGATTCAATTACTGCCTCTGCGCGATGAAAATACATCCAGATGAAGCCCAAGCTTGTGCTTTACCCAGTGGGGCACAAACACAACGTGAAACAAACAGAAACAAGACAGAACCAGATCTAGGCTTTATTCAGTGAGATCTGAGGATGGGGGTGGATGTACTATCCAATTACAGTTACTCCTCAAAGTTCCATTAGAGAGAAGAGCACGTGTGAGCTGATTCAGTAGCTGGAGTGGTTACAAATTATGCCAACTCTTCCCTTTGGGTTATTTAGGAAATTGCAATATCTCAGCTTTTGCTTACTGAATTCAAGCTCAGGGAAGGGAGTGAGAAGAGTCAGAATGTCACAGGCAAATGGAAATAGTCACAGAAATAATTCAGACGTGAAAGCAACCTGATTAACCCATTCATCTGCAGGCAGGCAGAGGTACACGCTGACGTAAGAATTTGCAACCGACAAGGACATCATTATCACGATGAGGGGATCTTGAACAACTCAGAGCTGGGAAAGTTCTGGCAACAACAATCTCAGCAATGAGGACAACACGTGAGGGCTGGGCAGAAATGCCAAGACTTGATTAGAGGTGACCGGTCCAGTAATGATTTTTTCCTACCATCCTCAAATGAGAACCTCATGCTGACTAAGCTTTAATGGGTCGTGATTTGCTCGATAGCAACGTAGCGCCACGCGGATCAAGTCGGAGCTCAACAAATGCAGGGAGATGAGCTAGTTCGTTTCTAAATTTAGCAACATCACAGGTATCTACAATTGACTTGGACAGCAAATAAGAGTCCTTCTCTGGAATTTCAAGGAACTTATAACAGAAGTAGAAAACTGCTCACTGAAAAAAAAAAAACATCCATGAAAACATAAGAATACAAACAACCGGTGAAAGAGGGTAGATTTAACCATTTATGACTTGAATTTTTGTTTTTTTAAGAAATATGAGTTAAAAGTTGTCAGGCAGAAAAGGAATACTTGTTCGAAGAGAAATACCAATGCTTTTTATCATTAAAATAACCAATCCTTATCTCATTTAAGCCTCACAGCAATAGTGTGACGTAGGAGAGTATGATGTAACCCTCTTTTATCAATGGAAAAATTGAGCCTCAGAGAGGTTAGGTATTAATAATTTCAGTACATTTACATGGCCATAAGTGTTGGAGTTTGGATTTGAACTCAGGCAGACCCAAGATTTGAACCCAAAACACCTGTGCTTAACCACCAGGCATTGTTACCCCTAGTTTAAGAAAATTGCTCCTTCTTGGGGATACCAAAATCCTAACTAAACTAAATCCTGCTGGAAGGATTTATTTAGCAGACAGACCTGAAAGTACATACTGGATTGCAAAGGGTAAAAGCCCACCTTCTGCAGATCCTCCCAGCAATACCAAGTCAATAGACGGTTCTTTCTGGAATAGGCAGGGATATTACATCAGCACAGCAGTGGCAGTGGAGAAGGAGCATTTCTTTAGCTGCGGGCTGTGTATAGGCCTGTGAGCTCCGCACAGAGCAGGGTTAACGCATGATGACTCAGGGCTCAGCCCTCAAAACTCCAGGGCAAACAGATCTCTGGACGCAGATAAGGCTCATGAAACAGAGACTCTCAAGATATATCTGCAACCTGAACTTCTGGTCTAAAGAAAAACTGCCAAACATTAGAGGATGATAAAAACAGGTATAACATTTTTCAAGTCAAGAACGCACTATAATAAGTATCACCAAGAGAATAAGGGCGCTTGAATTTTCGGATGAAACAAATTTTTGATTACCAACTGTGGTAATTCCCTAATGCTAAATCCTTGATCTTTGGCTCTGTTTTTGATTACAGCTGCTGTTTGTTTTAAAAATCATGCATTCACATTTTGCCAACTGTTGTTACGGTGCTGAGGGTGATGGTTAATTTCATGTGTCCACTTGGCTGGGTTATGGCACCCAATTGCTGGGTCAAGCACCAGTCTAGATGTTGCTGTAAAAGTATTTTTTAGATGTGATTAACATTTAAATCAGTCAACTCTGAGTAAAGCAGATTGCCCATCATAATGTGGGTGGACCTCATTCAATCCGTTGAAGGACTTAGGAGCAAAGACTGAGGTCCCCTGAAGAAAAACGAATTCTGCTATCGGCTCTGTTTTTCGAGAGAGCCCTGACTAATACAGCTGATAATGCTAACATGTACGTGTCTTGTTTTCAGGCACAGAAACTGGTCTAGTCCTATTCTATGTCCAACTGTATAACAGTCATTTTCACTTGAAACAAATACTGTCATTTCAGACACAGCTTGTCAACACCTAAACTTAAGCAACCGTTTGGTATTTACCTAACATGAGTTGTATTTAACAGAGAAGAATAGACATACAGTATCTGCTGTCAGATTTAGATGAAGTCCATTGGTTGTCATAGACTGAACTCTCTCATTAAAAGATACACTAACAAATTGGGCTTGAAAAAAAAAGCAAAAGCAACTTATAAGTAGTTTCTAATAAACATATTCATTACAGGTTGAGTACCTTTTATCCAAGATGCTTGAGATCAGGAGTGTTTTGGATTTCAGACTTTTTTTTTCAGATTTTGGATCATTTCAATTACATATTTTACTTACCAGTCAGGCATCCCTAATCCAAAAACCTGAAATCCGAACTCCTAAATGCTCCAATAAGCATGATCTCTGAACATCACACCGGCACTCAAAAAGTTTCATATTTTGGAGCATTTCAGATTGAAATTTTCAGATTAGGGATACTCAAGCTGGATTAACACAGAAAAGTTGGAAATAAACAGTAAGACATACCTGACAAATGCAAACAAATATAAAGCAAGAGTGATAATATTAAGAAAAGTTAAACACTAAACAGTACAAAGAGGTCATCTAGTAATGTTAAAGACACAATTTACGAAGAAGGTGTAATCATTCTAAATTGGTTTGCAATAAACAACAAAGCAATTAAAAAACTGTAAAGCAAAAATTCTTAGGAATGCAAGGAGAACAAGATAAACATCCAATTATATGGGAGACTTTATCATTCTTTGTTCAGAACGGCATAACTCTGAAAAATAAAGGACTGAGAAGAAATGAACAATC
Source organism: Lepilemur ruficaudatus (assembly GCA_963574885.1). Taxonomy (NCBI): domain Eukaryota; kingdom Metazoa; phylum Chordata; class Mammalia; order Primates; family Lepilemuridae; genus Lepilemur; species Lepilemur ruficaudatus. The sequence goes on along the minus strand of CAUYRT010100976.1, from coordinate 7,584 downwards.
CAATCAACAAACCTGACATATACGTGCCTGTCTGTCTGTATGTATAAGATAACTGTCCAGGCATATCTATGGAACACTTATAAACACTGACTGCATATTTGACTATTCAAACAAACCTTTTTTTGAAGGCCAGGCGCGGTGGCTCACGCCTGTAATCCTAGCACTCTGGGAGGCCGAGGCGGGTGGTTCGCTCAAGGTCAGGAGTTTGAAACCAGCCTGAGCAAGAGCGAGACCCCGTCTCTATGAAAAATAGAAAGAAATTAATTGGCCAACTAAAAATATATAGAAAATATTAGCTGGGTACGGTGGCGCATGCCTGCAGTCCCAGCTACTTGGGAGGCTGAGGCAGGAGGATCACTTGAGCTCAGGAGTTTGAGGTTGCTGTGAGCTTGGCTGACGCCACGGCACTCTACCCCGGGCAACAGAGTGAGATTCTGTCTCCAAAAAAAAAAAAACCTTTTTTTAACAAATCTTTAAGCAAAATTTAAAAGTAGGAGTTTTACAGACTGTCATCTCTGATTGCATCCAATAAAATGATTAACAAATAATGATAATCTTAATTACTTGGAAATTAAATATTCCTGGACAACACTGTCACCACTGTTGCTAGTGGTTCTTCACGGGTCTCTAGTCCTCGGTATTTGCACACACCATGGGCAAGTGATTCACACAGCTGGGTGACTTGTTCAAGCTCCTAGCACAGGGAAGGCAGAGTGGGACCAGCACCCAGGACTTGGGTGTCCCGTGGGTGGCCTTGCCCTTCCTGCTATGCCTGCTGCAGCCTGTGTACCTTCATCCTCTCCAATCGCTCCCCAGGGTGCGCCCTCTTTTCTCCCAAATACCTGGTGTGTCAGCAAGCTTCTGATATATATACCACCATCTCCTAAGGCATGTCCCATAAAACACGACTTCTCAAAACAATAATTCTGTGGGTCTAACAGATTTAGGAAGCACTGTATATTTCATTCCTCACCCACCTACCCCCAAATCTCCCCTCGAGATTCACAATGCCTATCAGCATATTCAAAGATCTGAACGGTCCTGCAATGTAGAAATTCATTTCACTTTGGTCAATCAAGAACTTTCCCCCAATTAGAAACTTTCTCCCCATTCCTCTAACAGTTATTAACAGCCTGGGGGCATAGGGTTCGGTAGAATAGACCTGTACAAAACGCTGGTCTAGAGCACTGCAATTTAGAACGTACACTCTTTAGGGATGCCGCAAGGTGTGCTGGCCTTGACTTTCCAACCAGAATGCCTTCCTCTTAATGAAATGGGTTTCAACATGTACTCGACATCTGCTGCCCTGAAGATGTGTTAATATCGCCTCATCTGACCCTCACAACAACAGTATTGTTTATCTCATTCTACAGTTTAAAAAAAGCTTCAAGGCAACTGACTGACTCCCCTGTAATCACTCAGCAAACAGTATGCCAGTGTATATAAATTCAATTCAATTTTTTTTTTGAGACAGGGTCTCTCCCTGTTACCCAGGCTAGAGTGCTATGGCATCAGCTTAGGTCACAACAACCTCAAACTGCTGGGCTCAAGTGATCCTCCTGCCTCAGCCTCCCAAGTAGCTGGAATTACAGGCTCATGCCACCATGCCCAGCTAACTTTTCTATTTTTTTAGAGATGGGATCTCGCTCAGGCTGGCCTTGAACTTCTGGGCTCAATCGATCCTCCCTCCTCGGCCTCCCAAAGTGCTAGGATTACAGGCACGAGCCACCGCGCCCAATCTAGAAATTCAATTTCATCAGACCCACTACTCTTTCCACTAAAGAGACATACATCCTTGGCAAGGCAAGCTATGGTTTGGATGTTTGTCCCTCCAAACCTCAAGTTGAAATTTGATCCCCAGTGTTGGAGGTGGCATCTAATGGGAGGTGTTGGGTCATGGGGGCAGATCCCTCAAGAATAGATTAATGCCCTCCCTCGAGAGCTGATTGTTAAAAAGAGCCCGGCACCCTGCCCTTGCTTCCTTTCTCGCCATGTGAGCTCTACACACACTGGCTCCCCCTCGCCACCTGCCATAAGGGGAAGCAGCCATTGGCCCTCCCCAGGCACGGATGCCCAATCCTGAGCTTCCCAACCATCAGACTCATGAGCCAAATAAACACTATTTCTTCACAAGCCACCCAATTACCCAGGCACAGGTATTTCTTCATAGCCACACAGAATGCACTGAGACAGGGCAGGTACTGGGTTTTGTACTTTTTATATAACGTCCAATGCTGAGCTCAGAATGTAGGTCAGGTCCCCAATAAACAATTCAACTGCACCCATCCAAGAACACGCCTGCAGGAGGAGGAACAAATAAATGGCAAGGAAGTGAGGCTGGCACGAAAGGACAGGAGGGGCAATGTGACATGTGCAATGTGAGTTCCGCATCTACCGTACCGGACTCAATCAGTCTATTTCAGATCCCTCAATACCAACAATGTCTGTCGAATGCGCTGGCAATTTTCTCTAGGTTTTGCTGACCACTTTCCAGGTGTTTCCTGCCCCTGCCCAGCTCCACTTTGGCTTCTTGCTTCCCCTTACTTTGCCACCGACTCCCGGGCACTCTTTAGCAGGTTTTCCAGTAGAATCTTACTTTGATTTTTTTGCAGAGCTCTTCTTAATATAGCACTGTTCTCGAGATACGTGCTCTTGCTCTTCCACAGCACTAATTAAAATGAAAACGAACGCTGCGGTTGGTGGCACCCAATTAAACATGGATCAAAAGCCATGTGTTATGAATGATCCCCATTTAGGATCCTTCTCTCTTTCTACATTCGTTACGATTAATGTCAACTCTACGTCAGATCTGCAAGTAAAGCTGCAACCCCCCCGACTCAGGCTTTTTGATTACTGATTCCCCACTGCAAGACGCCCCACTTTGTGATAGTTCAAATCTTCTGAGATGTGTTTCCATAACACTTTATGTCTGCAGTCCCCAAGCCCTGGGTGGCGACCCAGTGCTGATCTGTGGCTGGTTAGGAACCGGGCCGTGCATCACCGCCTGAGCTCTGCCTCCCTGCCACCCCTTCCCTGCCCAGGTCGTGGAAAAATTGTCTTCCATGAAACTTGGGAATGAGGCCGCACAGCAGCAGACGAGCAGCGGGCAGGCCAGTGAAGCTTCATCTGTGTTTGCAGCCGCTCCCCATCATTGGCATCACCACCTGAGCTCCGCCTACCCCTCAACCCACTCCCCCCGGCCATGGAAAAATTATCTTCCGTGAAACCGGTCCCCGGTGCCAGAAGGGTTGGGGACCACTGCTTTAAGCCACAATTCAAAACAGCAGTCCTCTGGCAAACACTGGCAGGCTCGCATCATCTCTCTTACGTGTGATGCTCTTTTCTCTGTCCTTTTTTTTACCTACTGTGTTTCTTCACACCTGGATTTAGGTAATCGTTGTTTCTGACCACTGAACACATGCTGATTTCCCTTACACATATCCAAGATTATGTGGAATTTGAGGACAAGAATGATTTTATACTGGCTCTTTCAACCCTATCGCAGTCTTTGCTCACAGGCCTCTAGCATTTCATTCAACACACACTCACACGTGCAAGAACACAGATTCTCCAGATATGACTTATGATTCTGCCATGACGCCACGGTGCAGCAGCTGTTGCTGTGGCAACATTTCCTCAATTTTTAACCTTTCCCAGATACCGCTATTTATGCCACTGCTTCTTGAGTGCCAAATTCCTTTTCTCCCCCAAATTACTAAAGGCAGATCCAACCAGGAGGCTGGTATGTCAGACATGCCAGGATTACACTAAGTCTCACTCACACCCCCTGACACTGGGCAGCCGGGTCCTCCCCATCCAGTTCTCCTTCATTTCTTCAGTGTTTCAGAACATCTTTCTGTCCTGTCACCCACCAGAGGGGCAGTGTGATCTAGAGGTTAAGAGCAAGGCACCCGCCCCCAGCCAGATAACAGCATTCGAATACAGGTGCTTGCCTGCTGTGTCACGTGGGACAAGACTGACTGCTCTGTGCCTCAGTTTCCCATTCTGTTAGCAGACTTTGTGTGTGCGAGAAATATAACATTTCTGTGCCATACCACAAATAAATCACAGGGTTTATTTGTTGTGCAGCAGAATCTACACCATGGGTCTCCAGCCTACCATGAGTTGTATCATTATTTCATTATATATTACAATGTAATAATAGAAATAAAGTACACAGTAAATGTAATGTACTTGAATCATCCCAAAACCGTCCCCCATGCCCCCCTCCCCCTGCCAGGCCCTGGTGCATGGAAAAATTGTCTTCCATGGAAACAGTCCCTGGCGCCAAAAAGGCTGGGGACTGCTGATCTAGACTGTCCTGATCAATACATTAGTTTTAAGGGACACTTCTCCTATTAGCACCTTTCTTACTATAACTCACATTTGAATGGGGCCAATGGGCTACTGAAAATAGTCTGCAGAAGGAAGGAGCATGCGGAGGCAGCCTGCACCCTTTCCTCCGGTGTGTGACATCAAATGGCCTCTCCACAAAAATATGCTACTTCGCCCTGAAATCACAACACCCCCACTCTTCCATCTGGAGCATTCCATGTCTGTGAGGCTCACAGCAAAGCTCCCTGTGACTGGACATGGTGTTATCTGGTCATGGCTGCCTCTCTCTTCTGTTAGTATTAACCCTGCTCTTCACCCAGAAAGCTGCTTCTTTTTGAAGGCAAGGTCAAGATCACAGGCATTGTTGGTAGCGGACGTGCCTCCTTCGGCCGTGTTTTCCCTTTCCACATATGTACCAGGTCTCCACAAAGACCGCCCTAGCTTCCCAGAGCCACTGCACAGGTCCTGATCATTTCCTTGTTTTACTCCAGGTGGAGAGGTGTTTGTTCCTCTCTCCCTTGGAAACACTTTTCATTGTTTTCAGTGAATTTTGTGAATTTCAGGAGCAAAATTGCCTTTATTCTACCAACTTGAAGTAGTTTTTGCTTCTTGAGACCTGCTCTTCTGATTCGAATGCAGCTACGACTCTTCTTGTTCTCTGTCTTTAATTTCCCACTATTTTTTTTTTTTTTTTTTGAGGCAGAGTCTCACTCTGCTGCCCGGGCTAGAGTGCGGTGGCGTAAGCCTCACTCACAGCAACCTCACACTCCTGGGCTCAAGCGATCCTCCTGCCTCAGCCTCCCAAGTAGCTGGGACTACAGGCGTGCGCCACCATGCCCGGCTGATTTTTTTTCTATATATCTTTAGTTGGCCAATTAATTTCTCTCTATTTTTAGTAGAGGCAGTGTCTCGCTCTTGCTCAGGCAGGTTTCGAACTCCTGACCTTGAGCCATCCTCCCATCTCGGCCTCCCAGAGTGCTAGGATTACAGGCGTGAGCCAGCTCGCCTTGCCTCTAACTCCATTTCGACGGTCACATTGCTCATGTTCTTATCTCCTGATTTTTGTCCCCCGTAATGTCCGTGGTAAAGGATAATACCTTTATAACACTCTCACTCTTTGTACTGAACTGCAGAACACATCAGATGTTCAAGGTAAAATGTATCACTAGTTCCTCCTAAGGGATGACCACATTAGATATCAGACTCCACATCGACTAACTGGAACCACAAAGGAGGGACCATATACCTAGTGAGTTACATAGAACTTCTGAGAGTAACCGGGAATGAAGACTGAAAAATTATTGTCAGAAGGATTTCCTAGACTAGGAGTGGAAAGTTGGTTTCTGCAGGTGAGAAGCCAGATGGTCATCTGTTTCTTTAGTAGTGAAGACATAACAAACCGCATTTCCAAGCGCTATAGTCACACAGTGACCAGGGCTGCGAGGGACAGCTGAACTACAGACCTCCCCAAACTCAGAGCTATTCTGAAGAAGCAACTTTCTGTCAATGTAAAATACATACACAAATCCATTTTCTGTGGCTATTTAATACGCTCTGGAACTAAGATTCACATTTATAAAGAAGTGGCAATGGAAGTCATGTTTGTATTGCTATTGCTCGACCCAATGTGATGCATGTAATGTTACCAAACCTTGGAAAAATTAAAAGTGGAAAAAGCAAAAACCAAGGTCAGTAAAGAATGGAAAGACCACAGACTAGGAGTTCTGACCCCGGTTCAAGTGCTGACTTCTTAACCTGGGGGAAGTTACTTAGCCTTTCTTAACTTCTTGGACTCCAGCTCTTTCTTTCTGACTGTCTACACTGCGATCACTCATTTAATTCTTGGACCCCTCTCTATCTGCACCACCTAGCACAGCCTAACTGTACTAGACACAGTGGCTCATTTCTTCATTCAACAGATTTCCTGATCTTGTCTAATCTAGGTTGTGTCCTCCAATAAATGCTGAGTTTACAAAGGTGATTAAGACAAGGTTCCTGTCTCCAGAAGCTTATTCTAGGTCGGGAAGAAACATAAAGAAATGTAATGCACCATATGACTGGAAGCCCCGGATGTAAGTACTGCAAAATGTTACGACCAGCTCAGAAGGTGTGATATTTTGGCCCAATCACCAAGGACTGTGCTTACTTACTGACTTGAAGACAGGGCCAAGTATCAACAATGCCTTTACCATGGTAGGTCCCAAATCAATCTATATGAGATAAACAAATGAAAGAAATCTGAATTTTAAGCTGATATCAAAATAAAATTACCAGTTTCAGAAATATAAAATTATTCTCTGGCAATGGAAAAAAACCAGACCTCTTCAGGTACTCAAATATTTGTTGATTAAAAAAAGTCCAAAAAATTTAAACACTAATTTTAAAACAAGAGCCTCCAAGCCTCTTCTTTTGGACACCATAAACCAGAATGTTACAATGCTAAGTGCTGCCATTGAAACAGCAAGTGGTTCCACCGTTTTCTTTCTCAGTACTTTAGGATGCAGATAACTAGTGTCTTTTGACAAATGAGGAAACTGAGATAAGGAAAGATTAAGTCATCAGCCCCAAATCACACACTTAGCAAAGGGAGAAGGCTGGATTCCAGTCTGTCCTGACTCCAAAGCCCAGCCCTTAGCTGCCCAGGCAATGATGGCCCTGCACAATGACTCAGCCTGTAATCCTAGCACTCTGGGAGGCCGAGGCGGGAGGATTGCTTGAGGCTAGTGATTCCAGACCAGCCTGAGAGAGAGCAAGACCCCATCTCTACTAAAAATAGAAAAAATTATCTAGGCAGTGGTGGCACAGGCCAGTAGTCCCAGCTACTTGGGAGGCTGAGGTAGGAGGATCTCTTGAGCCCAGGAGTTTGAGGTTACAGTGAGCTATGATGATGCCACGGCACTCTAGCCCAGGCAACAGAGTGAGACTCTGTCTCAAAATGAATGAATGAATTAAAAGAACCCAGGTATGCGGGGAGAGGCAGGAATGATGACAGCCACTACCACGTAGATAACCATTTTGTTGCCATAACGGCCCACACCATGGAAGGGAGTCAAGGCAACTTCTTAGCCTTTCAATAATTCAGACTCAAGAAAATTCTTAACCAACGTATTTTTTTAAAGACTCAAATATACATTTTTCAACCACAAATCCCCCAATGTTTGAATTCAGATTTCGAAGAGTAAGGCATGTGCTAATTCTCATTATGTCTAATATCAAGGCATTAGAAGCTAGATTTTCCTAGTACCAAGA
>CAUYRT010100975.1:0-21569 GCA_963574885.1 Lepilemur ruficaudatus | reverse complement strand
TATTTAGTTGGCCAATTAATTTGTTTCTATTATTAGTAGAGACGGGGTCTCGCTTTTGCTCAGGCTGGTTTCGAACTCCTGACCTTGAGCAATCTGCCCGCCTCGGCCTCCCAGAGTGCTAGGATTACAGGCGTGAGCCACTGCACCCGGCAAGAAGCATTTTAATTAGACATAATTGCATTTGTATATTTTTGCATGTGTTGTTTTTTAATCAGTTCTGTTTTATGCTGTTTATTATTATATTATTCTAATTTTTATCAATATATACTATATGCATAAAAGTCTTAAAATTTATTTTTAAAAGTATTTTATATTAACATTTAGAGATTTTCCATGGATAAAAAGTCAAACACCTTAGGACACATTCAAGAGTTTTTAGTCTGATCACAGACTATTTTTTACTTTTGATATCCATATGGGGTTTCTTTTAAAAGTTGACTTTTCTTTCTTTCCATGATCTCTTGCTCTCTGGTACAAGTCCTTTTTACTCCCCTCCTGCATCTGTACGCTAACTCTTAACTCATTTACCTGCTTAGAATCTTCCTTTAGTTTGTTCTCAACATACTTGCTGTTGATCCTGCTAATACTTAAATCGGTTGATTTCAGTCTTTTGCTTAAAGCCTTCCAAAGGCTATCATTTTCACTTGTAGTAAAACCCAAGTCCTCATAAAAGTCTACAAAGCTAGATGATCTGACCCTCCCTATCTCTATGGCTTCATCTCCTACCAGGCTTCCCAAGTCACTTTTTGCTCAAACTTCCTGAAACTGTATGTTGTTTCTCTAACAATATTTTTCCACTCCTGTTTCTGGAATACCTACCAGTATTTCCCTGAGAATGAACATTTCTTTATACATTGTGTCATAATTACTTGTATCTCTCTTGCCCCATCCTTTCAGTTTAGAAAGTTGTAGAAGATGGACACAATATATTTTCTACTTTGTATGTGGACCCATTAATATATGAATGTTTAGACAAATGAGTCAAATGTGGCAATAATTGTATGTTGGCTCACAATAAATGAAGCTTGGGCCATTCAATTCATTGCGGACACAAAATAGCATTTTAAAAATTTAATTTCATATGTTTATGTGTTCTTCCTATAAGACTTTCATTAAATAAATCATTTAAATATGCACAGCCTACCACAATGTGTGAGTGTAGACCCCAAACTAGCACGCTTCCTGATATGTCCTCAGTCTTTAATAATTTCCTGACACTTTTGGGGTGAGGATGTATTTGTATGTCTGTAACAAGCCAGAAAACTACCAAGATTAACAGCTTCTCTCAGATCATTCTGCTCAGATCTCTGAGTCTGGCAACGTAATGAACAGATACTTAGATCAGACCTGCTTATACATTGTGGATAAGCCTGGCATTGATCAGAGTGGCTAAAAAATAAATTTGGGCTGGTTTTATTACTGAACAACATAGCTCAAGTCTGTGAGTCTCTGAAGGTCGTTAGTTTCCTGTAGAATGTCGCACATAGTGATGTCTGCAAAGGATTATACTTCCAACTGAAAGGTGAATCCAGCTTTGTCACATTGGGTGAGAACCCAATTATTTATTTGCATGTTATTTTTAGAAAACATGTCTGTAGAAAATTTAGTAAGCCTTTTTTCCTCCCCATTTTTTCTGAAGTATGAGAATTTTTTGAAGGAGACATGTTCCAAAAACAATTTGGTGCAGTTTTCTTTGACTGGTCTTAACTGTGTTATCATTTCCCTATTAGGCTCCAAAAGCGTACAGACAGAAATGTATCTCTAGTGTTTATTTTAGTTTTAAGAGTTTTATCTTTTCATAATGATAAGTACTTTAGAAAAATTGTGAAAATGTTTGCCTTGGCATGGAAAGCCCCTTTCTTTATATGTGTCCTTTCTGATGGTGAGAGAGGAAGAAAGATTCCTGCCTCATGTTTTGTGACTTTAGTTCTTTACCGTAAGTTAGTGAGGCACAAAGACTTCAGCATTAGGTAGCTTTGGTGTCCCAATTCTGCAACTAGCAGTTAGCAAACTGTGTTATCTCTCAGTCAAATTTTCAAACTTTAGGAAACTGTGTCAGTGAGACATGCCATCCTGTGCAAATTACGTAAAATATAAGAATTTCTATTTTCTCAGAGTTAAAACAGTGATAATAATAACAGCACATCTATCAAAGCAGAACTATATTAAGTGAAATAATGTATTCAATGGGTTTAGCTCAGTGCCTGGAATAAAGTAAGGGAGTGATAATTTTGTTTTAAAATCTTCTCCTATTTTTGATTTTTTTTTCCCCTGCTGATTTTATGTCTTTTTGTCCTAATTCAGTGTTACTCACCCAGGATCCTCTTTTCCCCCCAGGAAACATTTGACAATGTCTGGACACATTTTTGATGATCACAACTAGGGAAGGAGAGTTATTGGCATCTAGTGAGTGTCACCATCATACCCTGCACTGAACAAGCCCCCTACAAAGTAAAAATGATATGGATCAAAATGTCACTGTGCCTAGATTCAAAACATCCATGTGTTAAGGTTGAGAAACTCTGCCCTCATCTGTCTTTTTTTTTTTTTTTTACTATCTACCTATTTATTTCCCGTTCCAATTTCTCTACTTTCACCTGCTTTTTTTTCTTATTTATTATTATATTTTTGTCTCTCTCCCCTCACAGCCATGTTTAAATAAACATTAATACTTGAATTTTATTTTACTTTTCATGTCTTCAAAATAATTCTATGAAAAATGACCCACATTGTTTAAACACTGGTGTTGAGATAGGCAGTCCACCATGGGCCCTGGGTGTCCGTGAACTTCCTTGTGGAGTGTGCCAGATGACACGGGTTATCATCCCCACACACTAAGCAGTTCCAGTCGCTAGTCATGTAAGTAACCACTTATGTCAAAGTGACCAGGCACATCAATATTGCAAGGGTTTGTTCCAAAGGATAGGAGGACTGGCTTCTTAGCTGCCTACCGCAGAAGGAGCTAGACCTGGAGCCCTGGATTTCTCAAGAACAGTTCAATGCAATTGGGTGCAGAACCTCCATCTGGGCCCATCATGTCGCCCTGTGGGACTTGAGAGCAAGCAGAACTGCCATTACCATGCTTGTACTCACACTCTTTGCTTGACAGTGAGTAATAAAACTGCCCTGCTCTGATTCACCAAGTCTCATTGTCTACTTTGGCACTTCGGGAGTTGTGGCAGGTTGACTCCTCGTCATCCTCTGTGAGGTTGAGATTTTCCCCCTGGCAACTGCAAAACTGAGTAATCCATGCAGTTGGGAGTGCCCTGGAGCACTCAATTTGTAAGGTTCCTCTTTTTCTTTGTTTTTGTTTCCATTCCAACACTATAGCTGTTGATCCTAATGGGTTTATTTCATCATCATCATCATCATATCATTAATCATTATCACTGGAAGACCAGGATTTAGCATAGATCTCTTCACTCAAAACCCCATTATGCCCTAACCGCTATGACAGGTGTGGTTACCTTGATGTTATTTTAATCCCTTTTAACCCACGTATAGAGACATTTTCTAATTTTAGATTTGCTGCTACTTCTGTCTTGTATTATAATGATTCTTTAAATATGTAATTGGATTTTTACTCTACAACACGGTAAATTCCTTAAAGTCTGTGTCGTACTAATTTTTGGATTGGTATACTACAAACTAGAAAATACCTCAAATGTAGTAGGCTTTCTACATTGAGTAAAAATGAAACAGCAACATTTATCTTATTCTTAGACTTATGATTTTGTTAGCCCTAAACATAGTTTTGATACTATGGGTTTTTTTTGTAGGGGAGGAAAATTATATAAAATTATTTTATGAATGTCATTAATATTTGGAATATATCTCAGCAATATATTCTTCCATGAAGGCTCATCATTACCAGTCTAAGATTCCAACCTCAGCCCCTATGTCAACATTGCTGCAAGGATTGCTCATCTGTTGGTGAATCTCAGAAAATAGGATAGGCCCCTATGCCCAAAAATTGGTCCTGACACTCAAAACATGTGGGAAAAAAGCACACTAAAATAATTAGATATCTCAACTCTTGTCTTAGGGCTCTTTTGCTATCTATAGCCATTATTTAACTCATTTATCTGCTTTTTTTCCTTCTCTGTTTTCATATTTCCCTCACTTTGGCTATAGTATACAAAGCATTTTATTGGTCTAAGTACTTTTTACAGCTCACTTGACATTCAACCGCAGTAACAGGGATGTTGCATCACAAACTGAAAGAAAAAAATGTTTCCACCTCTATTGATAGCAGAATTACTAATTTCCTACTTGATATGAAAATTCTTCATTTTCTTTTACTCAATAGAACAAGGAAGAATGAAGCAGGACTCTAGACCTTATTTCAATGTTGGTGCCGTTCTCCAGGGCAGATCATACATAAATTCTTTTCAAGAATATATGTTTTGCAAATATATGTTTTGCACTGTCCAGAAGGGAAAATATTTTTTTATTAGGATGATGTCAATTGTTTTTCAGCTTTTAGGGAAAATTCCTGGGCAGTTATACTAAACGACCCTCCTATCACAGCTATGCATTCGGCAGCATTTCCTTTGCCATACAGGCTGCACTATTTAAATAAATGTCATTTTTTTCCAAGCTTACAGTTAATTCTGAACCAGCAAGCATGAAATAAATGTTTTAAATAATGTTCTCATTGAAAATCAATATTTCCCAGTTTTTATGAGTATTGTATGTAACACAATGAATGGAATAATATTTGCATTACATGTTCTTCAAGGACTCTTTATGGAGCCACACATAGTATGGAACTAGTTATCTCATATCCTGCTCCCTTATGATAGGTTAAAAAAGAAGATATTTCATAGCTAACATCACATATTTTTACAAATAATGCATTTGCCAAAATAATAAATATATAGAATAATATAATATTAATTTAAATATGGAAAACAAGAAAATATAACTGGAAAATAAATTTATAAATGCAACTTCTAGTTTTTGAACACTGGTGCTATATTTAATCCCTTTTAAATGTTTTACAAATACCTTATATGGGATTATTTCAGAGTTCTGAAAGCTCTATTGAACTCCTGTAATTATCCGGAGCAAGGAGGACTAATGTTGTAAAGCTTGTTCTTTTTTCTGCATTGAGTTATGTGCAATAGATTTCTAGTTAAATTTCTCAAACATTAGGAAACTTTAGGAATATAACTCCACATTATAGTCAATCTAATGCTTAATACAGTGGAGAGAACAAAAATCTTTAAACCATAGTTTTTTTTTTCCCCACTGTCTCTGGCATCTATGCCTATGTCTCCGCTGTGTTTGTTTAACTTGGATTTTGAAGCCATTAAACTGACTGTATGTGCTCTGCCATGTCTAGTACATTGAGGGATAAATGGGCTCTAATCAGCTGGATTCTTCCAGTGTGCTAATGACTTCCTGGGAATAAGTTAGCACATGGGGTACTGCACTCACTCTTTGTGATCACTAGAGTACCATTTAGCAAATTGCTGCTGCAATGGGCTCAATGATACCCCAGTGTTCTGAGAAAGTTAATTGCAGTTTCTAAGGTACCTAACTTCCTCCTATGACCTAACTGAAAACAGGAATGTGGGCAGTTCAGTTTGCCTCCCAGCGTTAACTTGATGATGTATTAAGTGCTTTGAACTTCTTAGAACTTCTGTGTAAATGATAGGCTTTCTCAGTTTTACTTGCCCTTTTACTCTTGGAAGTATCCTACCCCTCCAGGGACAGAGGAAATAAAACTATTTCTCTACTTGTTTCAACCTTTGGGGAAATCTGTCTTTTCAGCTGCTGGCAAAGAATCTGCCTTCCCTTCCCTTCATGACAGAAGGAAGCTGTGTCAGGTTTGGGAAAGCTATCGGTGTGCATCTGAGTTTTGAGGCTGAAATGGGGATATTATACAGTGCCTTGATTTTTCCATGTTTCCTGGGACTGTTTCAGGCACTTCAGTAAATAAACTCATGGAGCTTACAATCTATTTAGAGCTAGAGAAAATCAACATGCTCTGTACCTTTTTCTAATGTATTGCAATAATTAAAACATGCAATTGAAGATACAATTGGTTTCTTCCATTACTTGCTATAAAAATGAATTTTGGAAAGGGTAAAGATCAAATGAAAACAGAATAGACCAGGATTACTGCTATCTTTCCTGATTGGCATCCTGGCCTTTGAGAAATATGAATTAATGTTTTCTATGTTAACGTAAATTAATTATTTTCTTCATTAGACAACATTATGACTCTAGTGCCAAACTCAATGATATGACTTTGAGATATTGGGCTCCTGGGGACAAAAATAAGTGAAGACTTTTAAAGCAACTCAATCAGAGAAAAGAAGAGCTCTCTGGGTCTAGAATGTTTGATTATCTATCTAAAATTGTAGAAGCCGGCATGCATAAGGAGCTTCCCCCAACCTTGATCAAAAGCATTGTCCTGTTTTCCATTATGAGAAAGACTGCTGCTTTATAGGAAATCTTAAGTAAAATAATTAAATATGAGTTCCTCCATAAATTTTAAAGAAAAATTAATATGCATTATTTTGCAGGAACATTGGATTGTATACTGTGCATTAATATTTGCTGGGATATGTGAATGCTTAGCCAGAAGTACAATTTTTTTTAAAAAATTGTCTACCTATTGAAAGGTATGGAATTCTGAAGTTGTCTAAATCAAATCAGTGTAAAAAATAATTCTATCCTCCACACCTACCCATATTCAGAAATTATATTTGATACACATGTATGTAGATATATCTTATCTATCTATATTAGACACAGGTTGAGCATCCCTAATGCTTGGGACCAGAAGTTTTTCGGATTTTGAAATATTTGCATATACATAGTGAGATACCTTGGGAATGAGACCCAAACCTAAACATGAAATTCATTTGTTTCATATACATCTTATACATACAGCCTAAAGGTAATTTTATACAGTATTCTTAATAATTTGGGGCAGGAAACAAAGTTTGTGTTAAGTACTTACGTGTGGAGTTTTCCACTTGTGTCATGTCAGTGCCCAAAAAGTTTTAAGATTTTGGACCATTTCAGATTTTATATTTTCAGTTTAGGGATGCTCGACATGCATATATATTCCTATGTGTGTCTGTATGTGAATGCATGTATGTATGTATAAAGATTAATGCATATAAATTGGGAAAATAATTTGCACTACACAATAATAATGTATACTTCTAAAATAAATTCTTTAGCTCAGCTAAATATGGTTATAGCTTGCTTATGATATTTCAGAATTTATTCTTAATTCTTTTTTCTTTAAATGTACATTCCTTTAAAAAAAGTATATCTTTATCTCCTGGTTAAAAGAAAATATGTTGTCAAAGTTCATGTAAGCTGAAAACATTTAAAAAAAGATAAAAGGAAATATATTGGCTTGCATTTTGAAAAGAGCAAGATCTGTCATTGCATTTTCTTGTGACTGTCAAGAACCTATGTTTTTCTCTGTAAGATCAGTGTTTATAAGTCACTTGCTTTCTAAGCAAGCATTGAACAGACATCGTATCTCAAAACATCACAATATTTCTGTAAGGGTAAAAAGGATCAAATATCATTATTCTCACTGATCTGAATCTGAGGCCTTTGGTTGAATTACTGAAACATGGCAATGCCTGGTTCAAATCACACAGTGAACTTAGGTAACAATTATGACCTAGGGCACGGTGTTCTCACTACTGTGGTTGCAACTGTTTTGTCAGTGTAATTGAATGTCCTTTTCTTCTTTTAAGGGTATAGGGGGATTGAGACATTTATGGTGAAAATAGGTACATATTTTTCTAGTGATACCCTTATAGGTTAATGTGAATTTCATTTGCACACTACAATTCCCCAGTCAGATTTAAGCAGCTCACAGCCTAACCAAAAAAAAAAAAACATTAATATTCACCATATTTCTGCCTGAATTTTATTTTTCAAAAGCCCTTCTCTTTCTTTCTACCTGAGTCAGCTGTTGACAAGCAAGATGACAAATTATTTTTCTTTTGTTTGGCCACAGTTGATATATACCCATAATCATGTAAAGGTTTTTTTCTGGAACCTTATGACATTTCCATGTGATTTGTTTTCTGTGTAAAAGGACTCTTTTATTATGAAAAGGGTTACTACAGGGTTAGCAATATTAATGCATAATGTCATATGTGGTTGTTTGGACATTATAGTGAAGGCTTCTGTGGCTGCCTCGAGTGTTTATTGTTGGCTGTGAATTAATCTGCTGTTATAATGTGACATGTTCAGTAAAATGACATGGATCATTGGCTGGTTCAAGGTCTCTGCTAAAACAATATAAAGTAAATAAAACATAATTCTTCCTGATCTGAAATGTTCCCAAAACCATGTCCATATCAAAATAAATGGAGTATTGACTAAAATTCCATTTACCTACTTACTATCATGATATTTAACACTTGTTAAAGTTTATAGCCAATGACCTCTCCCACACTGGGAAGAACGTCACTTTGTTGAGCTTTATAAACCCTGGTATCTAAAGGAAACACTCATCTGGAATGTTTTAGTGGGATCAGTGTAAACTCTCTTTTCCAGAGTTCCAGTAAGTTGATGAGAATGCATGTGAGTACACAAGCTTGCTTTCTTTCTATTTATCACTTTAACAAACTCAACCTACATGTGGGATTTAGCTTATATCTTGAACAATAACACAGGCTGTTGAATATCAAAGTTATTTAAAGTACTATGTTTATAGTTTGACTCTGAAGAGTTCCCTTAGAAACAGACATGAGGATTAGATTTGGGGGAAACACACTGCTCCCCAATTCCCTTAGGAGAAACAGCTCAGTCCTTACTTGTTTTGTTAAGATTTTATTTGAAGAAAGGGGCTTGTGAATATGGCAACAAAATTTGTAACTTCAGCTCCGTTCATCTCTGGCCTGGGTTGCTTTATCTTTGTTAAGGCAGTCTGAATAAACTGGACCCCTGTGAGAGATCACTGTATTTGTACTATGAGATGTACTGGTATGATTAACATCTTACTCTGAATGTGGTTATAAGAACCAAATGAGAAAATATTGAAAGTCTTTGGCAAAAGGATACTCATGACTCCTTAAGTATTTATCATATGCACATAATTACTTACGAATGAACTCAGATTGTATGGTGATCATTTGTAAAAATTCTAAAATGCAGAAATTCAAACTTACACGATTGATAAACTAAAATTAGTTAAGTTGTGAAAATTCATTTTCTTAGAACATTTGACCATATAGGTCCTTGATCAAGTTACTAACCTTTTTTAAGCCCCTACTTTTCCATGGGAAAAAAAGTATATTCTTAACCTCAGGGATGGTTTTGAGTATAAAATGACGTGGTACCAGTGAAGGAAGTAGCGCAGTGCTTGGTACAGCAAGTAGGCGTAAGTGCTCAATAAATACCTGTTGCTGCTGTTACTATTATTTTCATGTGCATTCCTTTTGTAATTCTGTCAGTAAATTATTATTTGTGGGAAATAAGAAACATTTTAAACAGGAGAGAAATAAAAATAGGACTTTGAAAGGACCCGATCTTACTGACACTTTCTATCTCTCTCTCTCTCTCTCTTAAACTTCTACTAAGATCATAACAAACTCATCTGAGACATTATGATCTCATGAGAAATATGAGATGCTTCCATTGAAATTTCACTGAAATCTTAATGCAACCATCATGGTTCTTCCATTGAAATCATAATCATATGGTCTGAAGCCATCACGGTGTAGCGTCTCAATGCATGCTAAGGGAGCTCTAGTGCACAGACCATTCACATGATAGACTATAATGGCTCTTTCAGAGCTGCCATGGTCCACTGTGTCAATGCATACTGAGGGAACCTTTAATGCACTGATCCGAGCCTGCAGAGTACTTCTCTAGTATATGAAGAGAAGATATTCTTATGAATATTTTGATGAAAAGCTAGTCACTTGATTTTCATTCGTTTTTAATAAGCCTCACAGTGATACAGTGATCAGTGTGCATCAAAATACTGTAAGGTTCAGGTTTTATTTAACAATATGTAACAGTGTCATCTTCCCAAGATGCAAGATCATTTACTTCAAAAACCAACTGTCTGTATCAAGGATGAGAGCCCCTTGTGGGGTTCATTGGTACATGCTTCTGTGGAACCTCCCAACCTAATCATATCAAAATCATTGCTGACCACTAATGAAAACCGCAGAAAGTACCTTCTCATTATTTCTAAATAATAAACATCTGCTTGAGATTTATTATAGAGAATTCAGGCTCAGAAAAATGAAGTGTTTTTCTAAAATCATTTCTAAATGGAGAAGAGAAATTCATATACATTTGCAGACAACATTAAAAGTGTTAACTTTTAAGAAAAAAATATTCATTTTACGTTCTTAATTATCTATCCATGGCCATTTGAATTCTTTTCTTCAGTGTGGAAGAAACTAAGTGTTGGATTGTATAGATAGTCACACATATTGTACTGATTTTTAAATTTGCTTGCTTAAATAAAAGCTATAGCTGCCCCCATTAAGTATTTTGTAATTAACTAAAATTATTAAACAATCAGGGAATCCAATTTACAAGAAAATTCTAAGAATAAATGTCCCATAAAATTTAGAAATTAAAAAAAAAATACTCTGCAGAGTTTTAACCCTTGCTGCTTCTCTTGTTGAGAGTGGACCTTATCAAAGTTTTCTAGTAACTTCCATTGCCTTTTTTATATATACATATATATATACACACACACATAAAATATATATTACTGTATATATTTTTCTTCTTTCTCTTTCTCTTATTCTTCCAGGTATGTAAAATATTTTTGTTTACCTGTTTGTATCCCTGGCTGAATATAAGATCATTTCTTCTAAAGTATTAACTGGTAACTGCAGTTATCTATGTATGACTGACTTTGTTATTAACACTTCAAAGCATACAATACTATCATATAAAAATAAAGTCTTGAAATCTGTCTCCTTAAATACTTCAAAGAAATTAAAGACAAATGACAGTTTTTAGTCAGGAAAGCTCTTTATTATCACCTAAGCCACAGAATAAGTTTTACTTTTATTTGAAATAGTGACCGTGATTAGTTTCACCAGTAGCCCAGGTGCAGTAGAAATAAGACTGAAGACAGACTAATGGTAAAATTAATAAAATTAGCTAACCCATATATGCCAATTATTATCCATCTGCTCAACCAAATCCATTCTGTCATTTCTCTGTTCTGCTGTGTATCCTGGTGGGTTGAGGACTAAGAGTTTTATTACTTTGGCTTCCTTGGCCTTTAGTATCCAGTTGTTTGCAGCCAATAGGAGGCATAAGTGAGAAGTCAGAAGAAATGAGAGGTAGTCAGTTGCTTCTTTCTCTCTTCCTTAGCTATCTTAGCTCAGCAGTTTGGCAGTGGCTGCATCCCTCTAGGACTAGAAGTGAGTTAACAGCTTTAGCTCTCAGGCTCTAAGTATAATATCCGGCCTACAGATGAACATGGCTTCTTGCTGCTGCTAGTCAGTGGGCTTTTAAACATGTATTGTTGGTTCCTGTATTTTGGAACACATACCTGTAAATGATACCATTATTAACTCTTTTTTTCCAGTTAAAACCTTTGGATAAAATTATTATTACTATTGAGATTATTATTTATATAACAAATGGCACCAGGATTGGTTACAAGAAACAGACTATCAAAATAGGTTTCTGGGACTGGACTTCTCACATATCTAATGAACTCAAAAGTGGCCTCCTTGCTGGTGGGTGAGCGATAGAATATTGGAATTAATGGTAAACAGTGACATCACATTACCCAAATTTTATGTGAACGTTATGACCTGGAATGTAGTGCTGGTGGAGAGCTAGACTGTGGTTATGATCCCTATTATGAAGATGATGAGTATGATGATTGTAACATGGGAGGACATATTTTGACTGTGTTGAAATTACAAAAAGGTCAGGTCAGTGCCTTGAAATTTCAATTCATGGTATGAATTGAGAATCATAAAATTCTTTTTTTTTTGCATGATTAATTTTTTAAACCTTTATTGAGGCTTAATTTACATGCCATAAAATTTACTAGTCACAAGGGCAAAAATATCAGTGATTTTTAGTAGATTTATAGAGTTGTATAATCATTATTATAATCCAATTTTATTTATTTATTTTTATGATGGTTGGTGTAGTGTTTTATTTTAGGTTTCTCCAAAGAAGACTCAGACAAGAATTTGGGTTTAAGTAAACTCTTTATTGTTTTGTAAGTGGTAGATTACCTCTTTTGTAGGTAACCCCAAGTTATACAATGAGAGAGTGTGGAAGTAACACAAATAATAAAAGAAAGCAGATAAAATGTATGTTACGAGCAGGTTACCTTGTGGACAACTAGTCTCAAATAATTGAGAATACTGTGGGAAACTATACAGAACATTATCCATATAATCCATATAGAATTATCGATCTGAAGAAATAGAAAGCTGGAAAATTGATCTACATGCTCTCATCACTTATTGGTTTAAGATTCTTGGGTGTTAAATTTCTTTCACTTCCAGCTTACTCCTGATGGGAGTCCATTCTAGGGCGGAGAGTAATCAATACTTGAGTTAAGAAGCATTAGCAGGTAAAAGAACTTCCACTGGAGTTGGAAGTTATCTCTGGGATGTGCTGAGAGTAACTAGGGCAGCACCCTGATAGCATCTGCTGTAGTTAAGTTAAACATAATCCTTATGTAGCCATAAATCAGATAGAAGTAAGGATTAGGACCAAGTTTTACTTTTATGGTTCGAAGAGTTGCAACTCCAATTAAATGCACAACTCACTAAGTATTTTGTGCCAATGTGAAAGCACTGGTTGGGAATGAAAGAGATCCTGAGCCACAGACTGGGGAGTTCAGGCAGATACATAGGAAACCTAAAACTATATATTTCTAAAATTTCCTTGCTGGGAGAAGAAGCTGTCTTCCCTATTCCCAACTTTTTTTTGGGAGAAATAATCTTCCCTTCATAAAAGTTCTTTCAATGACTGTGTCTTCACAAAACACACAACCACAGCACGTAATTACTTCTAAACCCATAAAGAGAGTTAAATGTTAGCACTTCTTAGAGAGAACTGTAAAGTCTTTTCTGGAAAGAGTTAGCCTAAACAGCAAAGAAAAAGCAAGATTTTGCGAACTTTATGGCAGAAACCAAAAGATCCTGTTCAGTAATAAACTCTATGGCAGAGGATTAAATATATTCATTTTGTAAATTTATCTTATATGGTTGTATCCACTAGGTATTAGACATTTATTGTTTTAGCTTGATGATCATAGAATGGTGCTAATAATTTGCTTTTTTGGTCCATTGAAGACTATACTTTCGAGCATCCTAGAGTCAATAAGGTTGAGACTCAAGAGCATCCTTGGCAGGCTATGAAAGATTAAGGTCAACCACTTTGGGTAAGGAGGGGGTGCTGAGCATGCCATTGTGATTTTATCAAGAACAATGACTTTAGCTATTGCCTGAGCATACCCACTGCCACAGGCCAGGAATATGCCTTTCACCAGGTCACTCTAAGAAAGGCATTGTTGAGAGAAGCACCACTGTCTTTTGCATAATTTTTCCTTGACTTCACTCTGTAAGTTGGAGACGGTGGTGGGATACGTTTCTGTGGCAATATGCTCCTTGATTTCAATAATTAGCTCCCTGAGAGAGAAGGAGAGAGTGAAAGGTCAGCTAGGACTGCCTAATTTTCAGAAACAAGGTGCCACAATAAGTCATAGGGATCAAGTGCCAAAGAGTGTTTTGACATCAAGGAATCTTTGGAAATGACTACTTGATATCAAGGTCCTTAGGAATAAAATAGTTGGGTAACTTACTAAGGTGCTATCAAAAGAAAAACATTGTCACTGGGGGGAATGACAGAAATTAATGCCACCACCATAGTCTTGACACGTGTACAGTTGAAAATTCTTATTTAATTACTTTCTGGTTGATGAAAAAATGGAACAGATCTTAGAAAATAGCTGTGAATTATCATAAACCTAATTAGATGATGATGACAATTAAAGTTGCTGTTTTCAGGTGGGAAATGTGTAATGGGTTCTATTGGTGCCCCACACAGATTCCCTGTACCAGGCCTATGCATCAAAGCTTCTGTGAGTGTTAGATTCTGACTTCACAATTGCCTCTCCTCAAGAGAATTATCCTCTACTGAACATGTCACTTTGTCCTGGGAGTATAAGCCCATCTTTTTATCCTAAGGGTACCATATCATGGGGTCACAAAAGCCTGGCTCCCTCGATCAACAGGGAGATCAGTTCTGTGGCATATATCATGATCCAGCACTCCCAAAGGGAACAGCCTAAAGGTAGACTCAAGCTGAGATCAATCCTTGCATAACTCATTTCCCCATTTTATCCTGTTTGCCTTACTTCTTTTCTCCAAAGAGTACTGGCTTAATTAATTACATGCTCTTGAACCCCTGTCTCAGGCTCTGCTTTGGGAGAACTTTCCTTAAAACAGTTTGTTTACTGGCAAATAAATACAGACTGTTGCTTCTTATATAGCAAAGGATTTAAAAAATCTAATCCAATTCCAATCAATAAAGGCAGTTGAAAGCAGTTCACCTTTATCTTCTAAGAAGTACACTTTTACTATCTTACATCATAATAGAGTTCAGAGGGAATTTAATAAAACAGGTAAAATATAAATTTGACTCCAACTAAAAATCTTACTTTATGGAGGAAGAAATACAGCAATAAGCTCATATTTACCAAAAACCACTGGTTTTAGGATATACCCCACCATGCAAAAGTAGCTGGCCTGATACAATGGTAGAATGGCCAGGAAATGACTGGTTATGGTGCCAATTAGGGGAAAATACCTTGGAGACATGCTGTCCTATAAGAGTCAGAAAAACATTTAAATTAAAACCAGCACATGGTGGTGTATTTTCCATAGCCAGAGAGCAGAGGTCTGGGAGTGGGGGATGGAGGTATATATTTATTAATATAACATGAGACTTACAGAATTTTACATTTTTCTCTCCATAAACTTAGGCATGGCAGGTTTGGGAGTCTTAGGGAAGAATACTTTCACCAAGGAGCATATTCATGGTTCCAGTAAATTGGAATCTAAGACTATGTCTGGCCACTGGGGCTTCTTATGCCACTACACTGCAAATAAAGGAGAAAGCTACCTATCTGACAGGGGTGAACAACCCCAGTTGTCAAAAGGAAATTGGGTGACTGCTATAAAATTGGTCAAAGAAGGCTATCTTTTGAAACCAGGAAACTCACTGAGGCACATTTTAGTGAAATATGTCCAATAATCCATGCCTGTAGCCTGAATTTGTTGATATTATTCTTCATTCTTTCCTCTAGCTTCCCTTGATCTATTTATTGCTAAATTATGTCCTAATTTCATACTGTAAATGCAAATTATTGGAGTTTATTTCTTCATCTGTAGCCTCTCTTTTTCTTTCTTCTGTTTTTCTATTGTTTCTTGTCCTCTGTCTTCTCTTTCATTTTCATTTAAAATTTTTCATTAGTTTGTCTTGTAAGACATGTTCAGTTATGGAGAGCCATAACTATAGAAGCAGACAGCTAGTATGGATTTACCTGGTAGGTTAGGTCTGGACATGGTCTGATTGGTTGATTTTATATATTCATATCTGGAATTATATAAATAAGATAGTATAATAAAGTTATCAAACAGTTGGGAGAGTGACATTAAAAACAAACAAACAAACAACAACAACAACACTGTATCTGGGAACTAAGAACACTGAGATCCACTATTTACCAGACATATACCTGTAATTCACCTGTTTTCATCTGTAAAACCCTACAGATGGGTTAACTCCATATTTCTAAGTTATTTTCATTACTCTTGTTTTCTGTTTTACTACTGGTCAAATTATGTAATAAAGATCATCTTTTATATTAACAGCTATCCCAAGAAAAGAATGTTAACATGTTCAAGTAAGTTTGGGGAACACTGAACAAGATATTGTTATTCAGTGATTTGTGACCTAAGCAAAGTAACATTTGGTAAAAACATTTTAAATTTGTGAAATCTTTTAAACCAAAGAACATTTGTTTACATATAGAAGAAATATGTGATAGGCAGTACATTTTAAACTTGAATAACCATATTTTTCTATGATTAAAAACCTCATTATACATAACACCATGGGGCTATCTAAACACAATATCAAATTAGAAAATTTTAAGAAGATAAAGTACTATGTGAGTAGTGCTTTTAATGTATAGATTATCCAGCATAACATTATATTTGTTCTTAAAAGTAAATCCACATGAGACAGAAAACTAGTCACTGGGTAATGATAAAAAAATCATAAAACAATTGTTGCCTTTTTTATGAAAAAAATTATGTCATTTGAGTGGTCAGTTGTTTGGCATGAACAAAAACCCTATTTTAAAGTCTTATAAAAATGTCTATGTAGGATTAGGGACAGACTTAAACCATTTCAGAGAAAATAAGTGAGTCACAGTAATGTGTCTTCCCTTACTATAGAGTTGAAAATGGTCTACTCAAGCTCATTCTTAGCTGCAGCTAGGGTACTACGCAAGCATCCTTTGAAGCTAAATCTCTGCTGAATAATAGCTCACAGACAATATTTCTGATACAATACAAATAAACTAATCATTAGTGATTGAGATGCATTTTCAGTACTTATAAGTAAAGATTTTAATAAGTAAAGTTTTGAGACAACATGAAAATTTCAATTTAAATATGTATATTTTTCACAAAACTAAAATGGGGACTTGGGGAGAGGCCAAGGTAAAAATGTGAGAAACCTTCAACCACAGAACATCTTTTCTCTTCTTTCTTCTGAAACTCCACTCATTTCTTTGATCTTTCTTCTTTCTCTAGTCTCAATTTTATCATCATTTCTTCTTACCTCACTCTGCTTTTTCTCTTACCTCTTTCCTTACACATTATTTAATCTTTCTTATTCTCTCTCCTCCATTTTCCTTTCTAATTCCTTTCTCCTGATCTCTTTTGTCTCAGTTCCTTCAAATTCTGAAACTTTATTTTGACTATGTTTTGAAAAAGAAAAGGATAAACTTAATAATGATTCATACAATTGATGAATAAAGTTTTGTATGGCAAATTTAGATCATATACATTAACGTTAACCTTTGGTTCAAATGTTACAGGTATCTATTAAATTAAAGCAAAATCACTTTAAGCTTTTTAACATGAGGCTTATCTTTTGAAATAATTATGTGGTTGTCTGGTTAAAGGGTGGAATTGAGTCTGTGTTGAGAGAGCTGTGCCAAAGATCAAGCTGGTCTGTTTCTCAGTGTTGCCCTGCCTGAGCAAATTGGCAACTCCTAAATGCTTTGGTTGATGATGCACACAAAAATACTTACATAGGAGGCCAGTAGGCTGCTTCCGCGTGTGGCCAAAGAGTTACTCTTGCCAGCTGCCGAGAGTCCAGTCCCAGAGTTGCTCCTGGCAGACAGAAGCTTCCCTGGAGCAGGAGATACTGAAAGACTTTCCTGTGCATATGGAAGGGCATGTTGCTAGCTATCACTCTGAGAAATAAGGAGAAGAGTATTTCTAATGAATTTTCCATTCAGAAACATCACTATCTGGGGGGAGAAAAGCACTCAGATTTGTGTCAGGATTTAGAGTGTATCTCACTGAGGCCCCTCTCCTATAGAAATAGAGTTAAAACATGGAACAAGGAAAGACTAAAAATCAAAAGGGAATTTTAGAGATAACTGGCAGAGAGGTGGATAGAGTATACATGGGGTATCATGGAAGCATTCTACCATATTTGTGCTGATTTTCATGTGGATTTAATAGCCTGATGTATGTGTGAAGTAGGCCTACATTTTATTTTCTGTGTATCAGTGAGCACTAGTAGCTCATCTACCCTCGGTTGAAGATAATAACCCAACTGTCTGTATAACCGCGGTGCAGTTTTGTTTCTCCTTTTCATCCCCTTTCTCACACTTCTCTTCTTCCTTGTCCCTTTCCTGAAACATTCAAAGACAATTAATTGCACTGAAGGAAGGATGAAGTAGTTCAATGAAGTGTGAACTAGAGAAACAGTAGTGGGGGCTAAAAACCGTGTAATGGATGTGGGATTGGTTGTGACAAAGAAAACTTCTTTTAATGTGAAAATAATGTCATTATCATACTTAACAAAGATAACAATAAATCCTTAATGTTATGTAATACAGAGTATATTATAGAATTTCCCTCATTTTCCCACAAATACCTTTTCTGAAAGTAGGTTTATTTGTATTAGGTTCCAAATAAATTCCACACATTCTATTTGGCTATTATATTACTTAAGTCTGATCATTCCAATATACCTCTTAAAGCTGGTAATTCAAACAGAACCCCAGCATTGCTTTAATGTTTTCTTTGGTTTAAGATTTCTAAATTACTTGCTACATGATATGTGCATTAGAAGCAATATGTTATCTATAATCTGGGAGATAATAAATTTACACAAAAAAAGATTTGGGAGAAAATATAGAAATTATGCAAAAATATTTTAAGTTTTCAAAGTCTAAAAAATCCTCCTTTAAAAGGAAATGTGTGTATATATTTAAAACATATTTAAATTAATAAATATATTTATATAGGTTTATATACACTTAAAATATATAAAATGCTAATTCTTATTTTTTTTACTACCTTCATTATCAGAGGCAACATGGCTATTGGCAAATATTAAGAATTAAATAATTCAGTACTGAAATTAAATGCAGATGTTTCCAAAAATAATTAGCACATAATAAAATAATTTTAAATTGCCATTTAAATTGAAAGATATATCCACACATACAATGGTAACACTTGGAAGAATATAAGACCAATGCAAATGTGATCCTAGAATTTTGGGTTTAGGAAAACTACATATAGGTCAATTTCATTAATGATTATATCAAATTAATTTATTTTACTTCATTTTTAGGCAAGATGGTCTTTATCACAAAGGCTCACCAATCTCCACTACTGCCTGTTCATATAGTTTGGTTCATCCCTACAGAAATCAAAGTGGAATAAGACTAATCATAGAGACTTGATACTAGGCTGGGCGAGGTGGCTAACGCCTGTCCTGATTAGCAATTTAGCTCTTGGCTCAGGAGATTCAAGTTATAGTCACAACGAGTTCTTAACGATTCATCGTCAATGTTTGGAATTATAAACATACATATGTAATTAATTTAGTTTACTGGTATAAATGTAGAGATAGAATTTTCAATTACTTTTTTAATATTTCAGTCACATTTTAGCTTGGCTCACTTTATGAGGAGAAATGGAATCTTTATTGTGGATTTAAAATTTCATTCCTATGAAAAGTATTTTAAAATATTTATTTTCTTGCCTTTTAATTTTTTTACTAACAGTAGAGTATTGTGAACATATAAATATTTTAATATAAAGAAGAGCCCTAGCTCCATCTTTCTTTTATACTAAGTGACATTTTCCTTCTAAGTTTTCTGTACCTGGTAGCTTCAGAAAAGTTTAAACAGTCCCCTGCTCACATTTCACAGTATCTAGCACTTATACCTCATCCTCACTTTCATCTAGTAACCTCCATAGTGGTAATGTGTAAGAATGTTTTTAATACTATTTAAAAAAATTAAATATCTTGTGATAATTTTATCCAATTATATTTTCCCACTATGAAACACAATTCATTAGATATTATTAAACAAAAGGTATGTTTCAAACTTTTAATCATGGTGGAATTATATGTAAGCATGGTTATCAAAAAATGGTCTGTTGGCTAAGCTACACAATATGTTCTCACTGTGGGAAAGTATAAAACATGAAGTGGTTTTTTTGGGAATAACATTTGGTCTCTACATTCAGATTTCTCTTTTTTCATCTTAGAGTCGCTTTAGGAATAATACAATCAAAATACAGCACCAAAATATATAAAAACATTCATTCACAATTTTTCAGTTTATTTTTTCTTATTTTTTTATTTAAAAATATTAAGGGGGTACAAATGTTTTTGATTACATGGATTGCTTTCGTAAAGCTTGAGTCACAAATAACCATGCCCATCACCCAAATAATGTTCATTGTACCCATTAGGTATGTTTTTGCCCATCCTTTCCTGCTTGACTTCCACTGAGTTTTACTTCCCTCTGTGCACATATATACACATGTGTTAGTTCCAAATTAATAGTGAGTACATGTGGTATTTGTTTTTTCATTCTTGGGGTACTTCACTTAGGATAATGGTCTACAGTTCCTTCCAAATTATTGTAAAATGCATTAATCCATCCTTTTTATAGCTTAGTAGTACTCCCTGTTATATATACACCACATTTTGTTAATTTACTCATGAATTGATGGACAGTTGGGTTAATTCCACATCTTTTCAATTGTGAACTATACTACAACAAACATTCACATGCAGGTGTCTTTTTGATAAAATGACTTCTTCTTTTTTCTTTTTTTCTTAGACAGAGTCTCACTCTGTTGTCTGGGCTAGAGTGCCGTGGCGTCAGCTTAGCTCACAGCAACCTCAAACTCCTGGGCTCAAGCGATCCTCCTGCCTCAGCCTCCCCAGTAGCTGGGACTATAGGCATGTGCCACCATACCTGGCTAATTTTTTCTACATATTTTAGTTGGCCAATTAATTTCTTTCTATTTTTACTAGAGACGGGGTCTCACTCTTGCTCAGGCTGGTCTCAAACTCCTGACCTTGAGCGATCTGCCAGCCTTGGCCTCCCAGAGTGCTGGGATTACAGGCTTGAGCCACCGAGCCTGCCCTGATAAAATGACTTCTTTTCCATTGGCTAAATGCCCAGGAGCGAAATTGCTGGATCAAATGATAGATCTACTTTTAGTTCTTTGAGAAATCTCCATACTGTTTTCCATAGAGGTTGTACTAATTTTCAGTCCCACCAATAGTGTATAAGCATTCATTGCTCTCTGCATCTATATCAAGTTGAGAGTCAAATCAAACACTGAAGACCATTTACAATAGCTACAAAGAAAATAAAATACCTAGGAATATACTTAACAAAGGAGGTGAAAGGTCTCTATAAAGAGTTACGAAACACTGAGTAAAGAAATTGCAGATGACACAAACAATTGGAAAAACACATCGTGCTCATGGATCGGTAGAATCAACTTTGTTAAAATGTCCATACTACTCAAAGTGATTTACAAATTTAATGAAATCCCCATCAAAATACCAATGTCATATTTCAAGATCTATAAAAAATAATTCTACACTTCATTTGAAAACAGAAAAGAGCCCAAATAGCCAAAGAAATCTTAAGCAAAAAGAACTAATCTGAAGGCATCACATTACCAGTCTTCAAACTATACTACAAGGCTATAGTAATCAAAACACCATGATATTGGCACAAAAATAGAGACATAGACCAATGGAACAGAACAGAGAACACTGATATAAAACCATTCACATATAGCCAACTGATCTTTGACAAAGACAACAATATACACTGGGGGAAAGAAGCCCCATTCAACAAATGGTGCTGGGAGACTTGGATAGCCATATGCAGAAGAAATGAAACAGGATCCATATCTCTCACCACTCACAAAAATTAAATTCAAGATGGATTAAAGACTTAAATGTAAGGCATGAAACCATAAGAATTCTGG
>CAUYRT010100974.1:0-20496 GCA_963574885.1 Lepilemur ruficaudatus | reverse complement strand
CTCCAAATTGAGAACAGATGTACTGATGGGAAAGGGGCGACCTGACTAGCTCCTAGTTGTAAATAGAAAAGCTAGAACAGAAGGTGAAAATGCCTGTCTCCCTCTATCACTATCATCAATATAGGAAGACCCTGCTTTGAGTATAGAAAGCAATGAAGAGGTGGCCCCTCCACTGATCAATGAGACAGCTAAAAGGAGAAAGGGTGGAGCTCTTTTCTTTTTCTTTCTTTCTTTTTCCTTTCTTTCTTTCTTTCTTTCTTAGACATATTTCCATTCTCTGTTGAGACATATAAGCCCATCCTTTTACAATTTTCCAAAAGGAATATCAAGCTTTGACATTTGCATTAGCCATTCATTCACCCAAGGGGAGGAGCTGGCGGGAGGGTGGAGAAAGTGTCAGGGAAGGTTGACTCCAACGCACATCTATTTGGGAAAAGAGCTGAAGTTCCATCGTTCATTAAAATATGGCACAGGGGTCAATAAATATTCTCCTCCCACAAATCACAGCTCTGTGAAATTCGGGGAAGCCAGTAGGGAATAGCAGGGTGTCTTTAAAATTCCAACACAACTGTAGAAGCTGTAGGAGATGCCAAAGAAACAGAAAGAATTCCTTTGTAGATCAGGACACCAAACTTTCATAAGATTTAACAAGAAAAAAAATAAAAATACAGAATGATAGACTAATCAAGTTCAAATTGTCATTGTTAGGTTCAGAGAAATGGAAGAATGTTGTGGAATAGAAATAGTGAAGTGAAGCTCTTTAGAGGAAGTGGCACTTAAGCCACCACAAATAGGAAAAAAAGGGTATTATTACAAACCAGGAACAGTATGACAAGGAAGACATGATGGAAAGGGAAGAATGAAAACCCAGTATCGGTGGAGAAGCCAATGTTAAGGGTACTGATAGAGAACATATAGTCAAGATGGAGACATTTGCTGGGGACCCCAAAAGCCAAGAAGAATCATTAAACTGGATGTGATGAGCACTGAAAATTGTTGTAGACTTTCTAGCAAGAGGATATCTACCAAAACATAATCTTGCCAATGCAATGATCTTGGGCCATGGAACAACACTTGAAGAAGAGGGTTCTAAGTTACAGTGGAAAGATCTCTTACAATTATTGGAGTAAACCTTCTAATTCTACAAGGCATTTTATCAATCCTTCTCTTATGATATAATTCAGGGGCTGGAAACCTTTGGGGCAGGGATGGGAAGCATGCTATATCTCCCTTTATCCACTTCTATCAAGTGAACTTCCAGGGATGAAGGATGGAAGAAAAGAAAGGAAACAAAACGACATCCCTCCCTCAAAGGAAATAGCCCATACCTCTTGCTCTCCACCTCTGCTCAGAGAAACCCCTAAGGTGTGGGGTCCCCAGTCTCAGCTCATGGACTAGCATTTGGGTACTCCTTGGAAATACCCACTGAGCAAGTTTTCCAAAACAGACTGATGACAGATGATCCAGCAGTCACAAGTTGCGCTGCTCCCTAACCAGGTGTGAGCTTTGGTTTTCTGCAACCCGAGCACCACCGGTGCCCTAGGCTGGCTTGTCAAACGCTCCCTCTGACATTCACCATCTCATTTACTCCTTCCCGTCTGAAAGGCTTTTCCAACCAAATGAGTGCCATTTCTAGCCTTAAGTATCACTTAACATCTTTTTTTAACAGCTTAGTTGAGGTATATGTTGCATGCCATGAAATTCACCTGTTTTAAATGTAAAATGTACTCATTTTTAGTAAATTTACTAAGTTGGGCAACCAGCACCATGATCCAGATTTTACACATTTCCAGCACCCCAACAAGAGCCCTCATGCCTGTGTGCAC
This sequence comes from Lepilemur ruficaudatus, assembly GCA_963574885.1. Classification (NCBI taxonomy): domain Eukaryota; kingdom Metazoa; phylum Chordata; class Mammalia; order Primates; family Lepilemuridae; genus Lepilemur; species Lepilemur ruficaudatus. The sequence continues at coordinate 18,670 of CAUYRT010100974.1, read as the reverse complement.
CTAACATCTTAATGGTATTGTTTGACAGATAGCTAAGAGCAAGGCTAAGACAGAAGAGCAAAGCAGGGGGAGCAGCAAGCCTTAGAAAGTGAAAGAACACCAGAGAGGGTTGCAGATGGGAGTACAGGAGAGATCAAAGGCTTCATGCGGTGCACTGCTCTACTGAAGGCTTCAGATCATCTCAGGAGGCAATGCTGGAGTGCGTGCCAGAGGTGGCAATCCTTTATCTCCACTCCTCAACAAAAAGCCATGAGAGTACACAGCCCCACTAATGCAACATGACTGGCAGCAAATGTGGAAGACCCCTTTTCCCAGCATGCCCAATACCTAACGCAGTGCCTTGTATGGAGTCGATACTTGATAAATGTTTGTTGAATAGAATTGAAATGAATTGAACAGATGAGGAGTTGGAGGAGGGAAAATGCCTCGTTATGGATATTTGTCACCCAGCATCCTTTCTCACTTCCTAATTGCCCTCCAGTTTTCTTTTTGGTAATTACCTCTTCCCTCCATGTGTATTCTTAGAGGGATGGTAATTCCAGGGGTCCAGGCAGCCATAGGATCAAATTTTCCCTCTTACAGGGAAAAAAAGTGTCATTTATCCAGGGACAAAAAGTGTCATTTGGACACTCTTTAAACCAATGACGCAAAGTCAAAGGAATTATTAGACATCATCCATGGCCACAGTTGTCCTGTCCCCAGCCAGACGTAACTGCCATGGAGCAGGTATTGTGCTTCCTGCTTCCTGGCCTTCCAGAGATGCCCTGTTCCGACCTATTTGCAAGCCCAGTTGTCCATAATCCTGCTGGTTCCAATAATTCATTATATTACCTAGAGTTGGTTTCTGTTGCTTGCAAGTGAGGAAACCTAACCATCTTCATATCCTTTAAAGACCATGGCAACAATACAGACGGGAGACTACAGGGTTATGGGGTGGATTCCACAAGAGGCATTTGAGGGGCAAAAACTGTGTGACTAAAGAGATTATTTCCAGGCAGGAAAGGAAGAGCAGTCAAAGTTGACCCTAAAGTTTTATACTTTATTTGCATTCCTACTACATAGTGTTTTCAGTCATTTAAACTTTCACGCAGGTGAGCTAAGAAAACTGGTTGCACGTTTCTTATAAATGGATCAACATCACAGACTATTTTAAGACCTAACATATGAGGATGAATAATTTTCACATGCTTTTCACTTCACTGAGAGAACAACCAACACGGCTGGTTTGTGGAGCAGTTGGTCTCACTGCTCAACCTCAAGCACGTGCCGCCTGGGTCGGTGAGTCAGCTCCCCCTTCCCCCACCAGGCACTGCTTCCTTCTGAATTGGAGAGCCAAGGTTATGAGTCAGCCCTGCTCACAGCCAAGACGCTTTGATTCAATGTTATTTTCTGCCTGAACCACACAAGGTTCAAAATGTCCAATCTCTCTTCTTTACTGCCAATGCCCGAATAGTTAGAAGTCACAGTCCAGAGCTGCTTTATTAAAAACGTCCATTTTCAGAAATCATTGATCCTGAAATCATTGCACTTCTCCAAAATAAAAAATAAATAAATTAAAAGAAAGAAAAAATCAATCAAGGGAATAGCAACATGGTAAGTGGTACAATATAACATGTTAATGCTAAATGCCAACTTCGTGGTTCAGTGCCTAATTTATTATGGTGAAAGCGCTATGCAGAAGACAGGCATCAGATGAAATGAGGACTGAATAAATGTGCTACTGCCTGAAAACTATTTATGAGTTTCCATGCTGTTTGTCATTGAATAAAAGCTATAATCATTTGATAGATATACATTTTGTCAGTGCTACTTCAAACTGATAATTCATCAAATTGCTACAACCCTTTCAGGTGTGAAAATCACAGAGCTGCTTTCAGAGGGAAATCATGACTTAATACATGCGAGCAGAAAGAACAGCAAAAATTAAAGAGCAGCAGCCCATCACTAAAGGGCCTTGGTATGAGAGACGCGTAATACATTTCACTTGGACGGGATCTCTGAGTTCACCCCCAAGTCCAATTCCCCCACTCCAAGCTGAAGCCTGCCAGTTATAACATACTCATCAGATAACGTGCAGTGGTGTCATGTCACATACTAATGCTATGGTAATTCTCCTAGTATTTCAAAGGCTGGGAATCTGAGCCAAGAACAGGAATAGATTAGTAGAGTTTATTCAGCTTATGTCTGAATCCTCTCATTTGCCCTCTTTAGAATGGAAATATGTCATCATAGTTCAGTTTCCTGAGGTCGCAAAGATAAGACAATATCTACTTTGATTTCAAACAGAATCATTTAGAGATAAAAGAAGTCTCCTCTCTCAAATAAAACAGCTTTTCAAATAGCCTCTCACCATAGTTAGTAATAATTTATGCTTGGTGAACAGGAAAATGTGCTGAATTTATTCATTTTACTGTGCACCGCCTGTCAAAAGGGCAAGCTGATAAAGAAAAAAGTAGGGGTGCGTAATTTATTGGTGTTTGCAAATCTGATATAAAACGTTTTTGTAATTCCTCCTGATTTCAAGAGAAGGAGAAAATTAACTCTGAAAGTGGCAGAACAGAAAATTCCTATTATTGTCAAATCCATGGTATCTGGCATTTTACCACACACATAATTCTAGAGGCTGTTTTTTCTCTTGTCTTCCAAAATAAATTTTTGCTCCCTTTTTGAGCCTAATCAAAAAATTATGTCACTGCAGACAATCTCTGGTTATGAATCTAGAGTCTGGCTGAGTTTCACTGGCATAATCCTACCCTGTCACATTTTCATGAACACCTCTAATAGCTGGACAGCAGTTTCCTCTGCCAATCCGTCCATTTGCTTTAACCAGGACATGTTTATTTTCAATCCTAATTATTTCTGAACTGAAACTTTATTTTCTTGCATGGTTTCAGGATATGTTTCAGAGTGTTCTGGGTTTTCAAAATCTACTTTGCAATGGGAGATGGTTTTTATATGCTCTTCTTGTGCTCTCTCTCCTGACGAATTGTTCAAACTCCTTACATTTAAATAATCGTTCAGAAGACATCTGTAGTTTTCTGCTTCATGTGGCAGACAGAGGATTAGGTACAGCTTGAAGTTTGGGAAATTAACTTGAATTAAAGCTCAGACAACCAGAAGTCTTAACTCACATGCCACTTTCTCCACTTTCCAACATATCAGATAATAAAATCTTTAACATAAATTAAAAGTACAGTGTGAAGTTTGGTGTGGTTTGAAGGGAAAAAAATTGTTTAGAGCTCAGAATTTAGCAAGATCATTTTATAGATCTGATTTAAAACAACAAAAAAAAGCACATCACAAAATTCTAACTGAAAACCAGTAGATAATATAGCATAATGATACTGCCTGTGGTTTGTTTATAAAAATTATAACTTAATCATAAAAATACGGTGTTTTAGACACAAGAGCTTCTTTCTGAGCCCACTTCTCCCATTTAAGTCTGAAAGAGCACAAGCAATGCCACCCACTGAGAATTATTGGTGGTAGTTGGGTCAAACCTCAAATTTCAAAATAATCACACTTGGGCACACCACAACCACATCCTGGAACATCAGAAGCCAGAAAACCAGTGATGAAAGTTGTTCTTAATCCCTCAGGCATCTATGGTGAGGGGAGGAGGACTATGTCGCTATAGCTACTGATTCCCTGGCTTTTAGCTTCTTTGACCCTTCCTCCCATCAGGCCATATCTGCAAATACTGCGATCGTGGCCTGTGGAGGCTGTGTGGTGAGCCAACCCACCTGTGAGCTCAACAGAAAGATGCTCTCCAGGAAGACCTCCCCTCGAAAGGCACAGTCCTCTCCTCACATTTGGAGAACAGTTAGGAAGCAGAATTAGACTCATCATGATACCGTGGTTGGAAAGCCAGTAGGATGGCGGCGTAGGATGCTGAATGAAATAACAGTTTGCACGGTACCAGCCAATCAAGGCTTCCCATACTCTCCTTTCATCACTACGGCTTGGAGAGTTAAAGGTTTGGAGTCTTTTGTAGTCATGTGTTTGGTTATTTCTCATTAGATGGTAATTTGGGTAGGGATCCTAGCCAAATATTTCCATTCCTTGGCCTCATTCCTCCAGAAGTCATGGAAACCCTCATTCTAAGAACTTCCTTTGACTCTTACCTTGACTTCATTGTGAGGGATTTAGGGGAAAACCTGGCCTATCCAAACAAATGGCAGGTACTCAGCTTTCCCACCAGATACAAGGTGTCACAAATTGACACTTACACCTGGCTCTCTATCCATCTCCATTAGTTTTACACTCACTGAGAAAGCATCATCTATATTAGAAAGTCTGGGCTTTGTTTCAAACATATTTGGATTTAAATTCCAACTCCTGGATCCAAACATATTTGGATTTAAATTCCTTGAGTAAATTACTCCCAGCTTCTGGTCTGTTTCCTCAATTATGAAGGGCTGTGAGGAAGAGGCAATACAAAATGAGCACTTAGCACTGTGCCAGGCACATACTAAGCATGTGAAGACGTTAGCTATTATTAGTGTAATTTTATTCACAGGGATCCTGTGCAGAATTGAATGCAATAACATCTGTGAAAGACCTGGCCCAGTAAGAAGAGCTCAACAAACACTAGCTTCTTTCCTCTTGAGAAAAATTAAGTCCTTTTCGAATCTGCTTGAGTTTTCAGGTGAAGACTTTGCATCTGAATCCAAGGTGTTTGCTTTCCTGAGACCACCTAATAATACACGCCGCCCCTCCCTCTTCCCACAGCCCCGTAGAGAAAGCACCTTGCACACCTTAATGCAACCTTCTCCCTCCCCACCCTTAAGTTCAGTTCTGTCAAGCCCTCTGTCCCTCACCACCTGGCCTTCTTTTTTTCTCCTAATGCTGAGATGTTGTTCCAATTTCTTCTTATCATGTGGTTTCTGGGTGGGATCACAAACCCTGCCCCGAGCCCACCCACTCATCTTTCCTCCTCCATGGCTCTGTGCTCTCCCATCCATCCCTGAGGTGCTCAAGCACCATTTATAGTGACAGAGCAAAGGCATTTGCATTGAGGTCAATTTTGTCTTAGTCAAACGGGGATACATTTAAAATATAGAAATAGGGGAGGATTGGTGTGTTTTATCACAAGGAAGTAAAGCTATTATCCCACAAATCTGATCAATGTGAGCAGCCAAAACAAACATGCTGAGTAATGTCTTCCTTTGACAACTAGTTCTTTTGCCTGAATTTTGAAATGGCAAATTTTGAAATGGTGTATTATATTCACCCCAGCACTTGCATTCTGTTTTAGATAGGATTTTGAAAGAAGACATCTTAGAAAGTAAATTCTTGTGGAAAGGATACAAATAGATAAATACTAGATAAATATAAATAGGTAAATAGGAATAAATAAAAATCCAGATTTCAGAAACATTGTAAGAAACAATAATATCAATAATAATAATGATATAAATGACTGCAATTTTTCAAGCATCTTCAGACCACAAAGGTAACACAGAGGGAAAATAAATGTATTTGTTTTCCTCTTGCCTTATGGCTGAAAGAACAAACCATGCATGATTTTTATGACCTGGCTAGCGATGTGTCCCTTCAGGGAGCTATTAACTCTATCCTTGTAGATGGTGCCTGATCCCCGTCAAAATTAGAAATTGCTTAAAACCAGAAAAAAGCATTTCATTCCTAAATAGGCCATTAGTGATATTGGATAGTTTGTTATGCTGTAATGTAATATTGAAATTCCTAGAGGCAAATGATTTTCAGCAGTGAATTAAAAAGACCAAAACTAAACTGAGTATTTGAGGAATGAGTGAAAAGAATCTTGGGTAGCTAACTCTTTTATAGGCTGTGTGTCAGCAAGTGACCTTTTGAAAATAAAATCATTAATTCTCCCAAGAGAACTAAATGAAAATGAGCTCAGCCCAATTATGTGGTAGGTATGAAAGCATATGAATGGAAAACCAATGTCTATTTTGATGGGGCTATAGGTATATATGAAATAAAATGTGAGAATAATGACCATCATCCTCAAAAGAAGTAAGCAGACTAAATATAGCCATGTACAGTTTTGGTCCTTAAAAATTATAAGCACTGATGCATAGGGTAGAGTAAACGTGTACAGCAGGGTTTTTACCTTGAGTATGAGCCTGGATATGCTGTCCCTGCCTCACTGCACAGCTAATGCAACCTTTGACAGCCTTTTCCCAGGAATGCATAAACAAAATAGCATCATTTCATATCCTACAGTTAGAGGGAGGCTGATTTACTGGCTACATGTTATAATAGACAAAAGGAATTCCATTGTCTTCATGCCAGTACCTATCATCAGACCTAATGTAAATACCTATTTGAAAGACTGCAGCTAAATCAGTTGTGATATTAGAATAATTAGAATAATTCCCCAACAGCTCTAATTACATAAATACAAAACTGTATGTGCTTAAAGGCTTGCAAATACTAACTTATTTCTCATCCTTTGGATCCAAAAACCCCAGTAAATTTCCTTTTTCTGATAGTATCTGGATTTTAAAAATGTGGGAAAAGTCACTTTTAAAATGTATCTTTCAATAGATACTTAATTTCCTTTCTGAATTACTGTAATTATTTCAGGAACTGAGCCTTTTTTCCTGGCATCTTTGTTCTCATCAGGACAGACAAGTTCTCCAAGGACATTGTGATATTTTTCCTGCCTAAACTCTGGGGACATTATCAATGCATGGTACAGTAAGTTAATATTTCACCAAAGGTTAAAATAAATAGAAGAATACAAGTTGGGGGAAAGGGGTTGTTAAGAATCACATTCAGGTTAAAATATTAAATTCATAGGAACTGTAAAAATATTAAATCAATATAAATGATTTCAACATAGTATATAAATCAAACCCTTTGCTAGTCCCAGGCCTGATTGATACAGTTTTTCCATTAAAATTGCCCATTCTATCCCAAATATGGATAATGTATAATTTAAAGTTGAAATCAGGTCCCTTGAGTTTCTTGAGATTGGATAAATGTCTCAAAACATCAGCAAATAGGCCTTAACATGAGGCAGTGATCTATAAACCAACTTGATGACTTGTCAATAGGAGGAGGGAGACAGGATGAGACTGTAAACCCAGCAACCTCTTCATGACCTTAACCCTCCCCCAACTGCTGAAAAGTAATAAGGACTGTTCCTTGGGCCTTTGTTTGAGGAAGCTGAGAATGAAGATTGTGAGCTCCTATGTTCCCACAGAGACTTAAAGTAACCACAACCCCGTCAGTTCAAAATTGCTGTATATTTGGTGACCTTAGGTTCAAGTAGACAAGATTTTGCCAGGTTCAAGAATTCAGAAATAATTCACACTATCACTACACTGAGCAAGACAACCAGCCAGGCCTCGTGTGGACCATGGGAAGTGGGGGAAGACAGAGCGCAGGAGGACATATTTCAAGGTGGTAGGGGAACAGGAACTGTTTGAATAATTTTCAGAGACCCTGAGATTTTAGCTGCTACCAAAATGAGAAAAGAGCACCAGATGTAGAAATAGTAAACCAGGTTTCTAGTCAGCTCTAATTTATTATCCAGTCCACCAATTTATTTTGTGACCTCGAGCAAGTTGCTTAATTTCTCTGGGCCTCCGTTTCCCCAACTATAAATTGGCTAAAACAATACCTAAATTACTGTCATCGCTCCAAAGTCTAGAGTTTTGCGACAGTTACTTATTCCTCAGAGATATAGGAAAACTGTTGCTAACTGCGATCATACAAGTAGAAGGAGAAAGAAACATTGAGTTCTCTCAGCCTAACTAATAACACTGCAGCTCAGCGGTGGGGCAGGCAGTGAGAGGCAGTGAAACAAATCAAGAGCCTTAGACTAATTGCCTGTGGAAGACCTCTGTGCATCACCATGGAGACCAAAGGGAAGGTGTCCCCAGTAAAGGTCAAAGACTGGAAAAGTAGACATGGCATTATGATAGATTCCTATACCTCAACCAGATTAGTCCCTGATACAGTGCAACCCTAATTATTTTCCATTTTCTAAAACAAATATCTCAAGGTAGGGACTAGGCACCAGCTGCTTCCGAATTACCTGGTTACAAATACAGACTCCTTGAATTCACCCAGGCCCACTGAATCAGAATCTCTGCGAAAAGGACTAGGGAATTTTCATGTCTAAGAAGTTCCCCTGGTGTTTTTTTTGCACAATAAAACTTAAGAATTTGGTGAAGAGAAGTGGCTCACACCTGTAATCCTAGCACTCTGGGAGGCCAGGAGTTTGAGAAGAGTCTGAGCAGGAATGAGACCCCATTGCCACAAACACACACACACACAAACACAAACACACACACACATAAAGGAAGAAAGAAAGAAAAATACTAGCTGGGTGTGGTGGTGCATGCCTGTAGTCCTAGCTCCTTGGGTAGCTGAGGCAGGAGGATCACTTGAGCCCAGGAGTTTGAGGTTGCAGTGAGCTATGATCACGCCACTACACTCTAGCCAGGGAGATAGAGTGAGACCTTGCCTCATAAAAAAAGAAAAAACTACTGCTCTAACAAATGGAGAGGAAAAAGTTGGGAGAAAAATGAAGAATGAAATGCCCACTATGTATACTCACAGAATACCAAAGAATACTCACAGAAGAGCTAGTAATAGCGGCTGCCTTCAAGGAGGTCTGAGGTAGAAGGCAGTAGAGAAACTTACTTTTCACTATCAACTCCTCAGCACTGTTTGCATTTTTACCATGAGCAAGAATTACATAAGTAAATATTTCTAATCCTAAGAATTTAAAAAGTGCAAATTAAATTTTAGTACAATTTCTCAGAGTGAGAAAAATTGAACATTTAAAGTTGAAGGATAAAGTAACAACAACAGTTTAAATTTTTCTTCCATCCTAACTCATGTATTTGGTTAGGCCAAAGGTAAATGCTGTAGTTCCGGGAGTTCTGGAATTGTGTCTACATAAGGCTTGAATAAGGCTTAGTCCAAGGTATGATTGACAGGAGACTGGAGCCACCCTATTCTGACTAGGTGGTTACAAGGAATGGACGACTTTTGTATAAATATTACTTGGCTTGAATGGCAAGTATTCCTTCTTGGATTTTCTTCTGTCTAGGACACACTGGAGGATAATGCTCAGAGAAGATATTAATTATAAGTCCCCTCCATTTCTTTCCCCTCTTTCCCCTCTTATCATATGCCTCTTAGACAGGGGCCTGCTTCCACAGCCTGGAACACTCTCTGGCTGCAAATGGTTTAAGACTTGCTGAGTTTCCTTTTGCAAAAAGCATCCCCACAAAAGAATAAAGCTAGGAACCCAGCCACAGCCCAGAACAGAGCCTACAAATTCCCCTGAGAATGTTGATTGACTTGTGTTTTCATGCAATAAAAAAAGACCCTTGAGGATTGTAATAGGGGCTCGCAATTTATCAAAACACACACACACACACACACACACACACACACCCCTGAAGATACTTGCCCTTTGACTCCCAGACTCAGGTTATATCTAGAAGAGATAAAGTCCTATATTTAGGTCCTTCTGGTGGTTCAAAAGTAAATAAGACATGGTCACTGACCTCCAGGAACTGATAGAATATAACTCTAACCTGAGTGTTAGAAAAGAGAGGATGCAGGATGTGCTGTAGGAGCAAAGGAGAGGGAAGGATTAATTCTATATAGGACACGTGGGAAGTTTTCTTGGGAGAAATAGAATGAATGTCCTATGTGTGGAAGGACCACCCAGAGGGGCAGGCAGAGAGAACAGCTCCAGCATAGGCCCTGAGACAGGAGAGGATAGGAAGTTTACTTACACTGCATCCGCTTGCTTGTAAAAGCATATAGTGCCATAATCTCAAGGCAAGGGAGTAGTACACTCTTAGTAACTAAGCCTCTTACATTTTTTCTTTTCCAAAAAGATAAAAATGCAATTTTTAAGCAAGAAGCTGCCACTAAGCACTGTCTGGAATAATGGGTAGATGAAGGGAAGAGTATATTCTGAAGAAGCAAAGAACCAGGACATAGGGAGCCCAATCTACAGTTTGCCAAGATTATATAATACTCAGGTTTTCAATGAAACAAAGCTAAAACATTGAACAAGGAGTTAGAAATGAAGGCTGAAAAATTCAAATAGCTGTTGGGTAACTGACCTATGAAACAGGGTGGGTCCATACTCAGAGGTGCCAGGCACCAGTAGGTGTTCTGCTTGTTGAATGAATGGTTCCTACATCACACATACACTTTGCCTTGACAACCTGTGCCAGGAATATTGTTAAAAATTCATTGGTTCCATTGCCCTAATTTAGTGATTCATCCGCTATCCTTCCCACCCACATGCAATCAGAGCCCAGAAACTTTCCAGGGCTAAGCTAGAAAATATGTATATTTTTTCAATTTTTTTTTAATATTTAAAGGACTTTCCAAGCTGGGAGTCCCATGCATACCAAGCAATGCTTTCCATTCAAGCTCCAGCTCTGTCTTGTTTTCTCAATCACAGAAAGAAGGGGGAAGGCATATCAATCTAGATAGCTATAGACCTTTTCATGGAGAACAATTTTAAAGTGCCTAACGTGGTAAGAACTATAAAATCATTCTGCACATGTACATCTTTAAAGGTCTATATGCATAAATTAGTTTCCCATAGTGCTGCAGAGCTCTAATTATTTTTTAATTTATACAAATACATGCAATTAAAGTGCAATTACAATGCAATTAAAATGCCAGCATAATTAAAATGCAGAAAGAAGAAAATTTATAAATCTGTTCATAAATCCCCTTGATTTCTTTTTGGGTTCAGTTAATGCTACTTATGATTTACAGTTTGTGAAAAATATTATTTCAGTTAGTAGGGCCATCCCATCAATCCATGTACCTTAGAATGTGAAGTCTCATCCAGACCCACAGGATGTATCTTTGTGATGAATGTTGGACCAGAACTGACCAAAACAGAGTTGCTTGATAAAGATATAGCCAAAAGAAGAGGAGAAAAATTAAGGGTGCTTGCCTAACAGAGGAGTAAAGAATGCATGTAAAATTCAGGTCTTCAAGTATTTCTTACATGTTGGCAGGATGCATTTACATATTTCCCTAAGAGCTCTGACCCTCTTTACCCTAATTTGTCTGCTGATGAAGATATTCAGTTAATAGAGACTGATCTGAGGCACCAGCAGTACACAACAGACTTTTTAGAAAACTGAAGATTGACTTCGGCTAAAGGGCTCTTGTTTTTTTGTAGCCTTTTATACATAAAAGCTTTAACTGGGAAGGCGCGGGGGGGTGCGGGGGCAGGCAACGAGTAGTCCAGGAACATGCTAGAAACTCAAAACTAAAAGGCTGGATATGATTAAATTATGATTTTCATACAAGCATTTACGTGCACTTCTAGGCTCTGTGTGTATAAAATAACACGTGGTCCTAGTCCTCTGGGAAGATGGGGTTTGGAGGAGAGAACAGATACGTAAAAAGCTCATTGCTATTCAATGGGATAAATGCTACAGTGGTCACGTGCATTTCGGGGGCAAAGAGAAATGATTAATAATAAAGAGCTCTTCAGGAAGGAGAAAATATTCAAACTGTTCCAGATTGAACAATGGTTTTCATCCCTTAAGGGGCTTTGACTGTTTTCTCAGTAACTGGGGCACAACCGGCATTTAGTGGGGAGACCCAGGGTCAGTTCCCCCACACAAAGAATTGCCCTGTTTTCCACATGACTTTCAAATGCCAAATGTGCAAGGCATTTAGGAGGTGAAAAACTTGTTTATAATTATTTAAGCCTAGAGGCCAATTCAGTTTTACATATAAACCACATAAACATAAACATAAAAGGATATGTTCTGTTTTCTTTTGGGCACAATTCTAATGTCCAGGAATATTTCGAATTTTCTAAGAATGCAGCTACCTTGTAAAATGGGAAAATTGCATTTTGTTTTGTTCAGAACTTTACATTCTTTCATGAACATAGCAATGTACATTTATTCTTCAATCTTTTGAAATCGGGTAAAATAAAACCTCTCTTTTTTTCCTTCAGTATGTGTCTTCTGATAGGAGTCATACATTCTCATTGTATTTCTTGCATAAATATCAAAATAGATCTATGATGTCTAGTTTCAACTTCTTGAAACTGGAGTGGGACCAGAAAGACAATTTCTGATCAATGTGAGTCACAAATCCCATTTTTCCTCCACCTTTTTTAGAATGGTCTCTTTGTGCACATTTGTGACAGTTTCTCTAGTAAATACCTAGAAGTGGAATTGCTGGGTCATAGGGTTTGCACACCGCCAACTTTACTTGATGTTACCAAATAGTTCTTCAAAGTAGCCATCCTACTTATGGTCTCACCAGCAATGTTTCCACAAGCTCACCAACATTTGGAGTTATTAGACTTTTTAATTTTGATAATCTTTCTAGTAACATAATCATATATCATTGTTGTTTTAATTTAAATTTCTCAGATAGCTAAAGCAATTGAACATTTCTTATATGTTTATTGGCCAGTTACGTTTCACTCTCTGCAAATTACTTGTTTATATTAATATCTTTTCTCCATGTTCCTCATAGTTATTTTCTATCTTTTTCTTACTGAGTTATAAGAGTTCTTAATCTTTATGTGCACTGCAAATATCTTCTCCTAGATGGTGGGTTGTCTTTTCAATTTTGTTTTAAATTTTCATGTAGTCCGTTTTAACAATCTTCTTTTTTGGCTTGTATTTGTGTCTTAATCAAGCAACTTTTCCTGCACTAAAGTTATAAACCTCTTCTTCTACATGTTTTCCTTTAAGTGTTTAATATTTTCTATTCTCATTTTGATCTTTAATCCACATATGTGGGGAGGTGGGGGTTGCAGTATGCAGTAAGGATGAAAATTTTCTCATGTAGACATCAAGTTGTCTTAGCACCATTGTTTAAAAGATTAACATTTTCTCACATATTTGTGATGCTGCTAATGTCAACAATCAAACTTCCATATATACTCAGCCATTATATCTTTAAGTATTGCCTCTTCATTATTTTCCCTCTTTTGTTTTTCTGAAACTCTTATCTGTTTCTAGATCTAATGATCTAATAATTTGTCTATCAGTATATCAATACCACTCTTCCCATTACTAGAACTTTATAATCAATCTTGATAACAGGTATGATCACTCCCCCTACTTATTCCTCATCTTCAAAATTATCGTGACCATCCTTGTCCATTTAATCTTCTGTGTGAGTTTCTGAATCAGATGTCAAGTTCCTAGAAAAATCTTGCTAATATTTTTACTCTAATCATGTTGAATATAAATATTAATTGGAGGAGACTTTATGATACCAAATGAATTCATCCAAAAACATGGTTCTCCATTTAGGTCACATTTTTGTCTTTTAATAAAATTTATTATTTTCTTCATAAAAGTCTTACATACAACTTTTGTTGGATTTATCCTTAGGTACCTTAGAATGTTTATTGCTATTACAAATGATATATTTTTAAAATTATATCTCATAATCATTCCTTGCTGGGTTAAAGGAACCACATTTGATGTTTTGATATTGTTGATAAAACAAGCAGTATTGCTTGCCTTACTGATAAATTCTAATAATTTGCCAAGTCTTATATTTTCTATATAGACACTCATAGTTTACAATTACACATACCAATCAATCTTCTCTCTTACTGTGCTGACTAGGTCTTCTAATACAATGCTGAATATAAGCAAGAATAGAAAATATCTTTGTCTTGTTCTTACCCAGAATGTTTCTCTTATAGATATGATATTTGCTATGCATTTTTGTTAGATTAAAGATTAAAGAAGCTTTGTTCTACTCTAGTTTGCTAAGAGATTTTACCATGAGTGGGAGCTGACATTTTTCAAGAAATTTTGGAAATTGTCAAAGTACTGAAGGGTTGTTCTCCCTTAATATGGTGGTAATTATTATATATAAAATATTCCTATATTCATGAGGTAATCATATATGATCTCTATTTGTTATATATTTATACACATTTCTGTCCAAAAGTGAGAGTAAACTATATTTTTGTATTCACATACTCTCCTTTTCCAATTTTGCTAACAAAATTATATTAAACTCAAAAAATATTTGGAGAACTTTCTCCCATTTTTTATGATGTTAGGTACATACAAGTCTTGAATTGACCTATTTTCCCAATGAAATGTTCTTAATTCTTAATAAATAAAGGAAAATGCTCTTCTTAAAGAGTACTTTCATTTTGTATGACCTAGAATACATTTATATCTTTAATTTTAACCCCTCTGTATCAAGTTTTAGTGAGTCTCTTAAGTATTACAGAGCTGGATTTTTAAAAATCTAATCCAAGATTCTCTGCTTTTAGCTACCAAATTAGTTCATTTACATTAGTTGTAATATTAAAATAGTTTCATATATTTCTACCCTGCAATTTTGAAATTTTTATTAAACAAGCTTTTGATATACTTCCTTGTTTCTTCTTTCCTAACTTCTATTCAAATTGTTTTTTTGTTTTATCCTTTATGTTGGTTTAAAAGCTAAACTATGTGTTGCTATTTTTAATAATTACACTTACATTTTTTAATATATATTGGACTTAAAAATTATAAAATTAATCAATGTTTCTTCACTTTTCCCAAACATAGTAAGCAACCTGGATATTTTAACTCTGATATCTCCTTCAATCTCACGTGTTATTTTTGCCCAGCATTTAAATTCCATCTTGCTTTTAACCTCCCCCTATAATTTATCTTCAACATCACTATTATTGTTTTATGCAGTCAATGTTTGTGTATATTTATTCATATTTACTAATTTCTTGGGTCACCATTGCTTTTTGTTTCCCTCTTCTTCCTTTAGTTTTAATTTCTTTTTTACTGAAGTATACTCTGCAAGTTTTTGTAAAGAGGCTCTATAAATGCTAGACTCACTCCATCTTGTTTTTCTGAAAATGTCTATGTCCTCACTTTTGAATGATTGCTTAGCCTGGTATTCTAGACCACAAATATTTTCTTTCAGCATTTTGTATAACGTTCAATTGGTTTCAGGCTTCAATTGTTGATATTGAAAAGTCTGCTGTTTAATGGTCTATTCCTTTTGTAAGTTGGATTTTTTCTTTGGTTGCTTATAAAATCTCCTTGTTTTCTTTGTTGTCATTTTGTTTCATTATAATGTGACTACTTGTGAATTTATTTGTATTTTATTTATTCTATCTTGTATTCATTGTGCTTTCAACTCACATTCTTACATCAATTTTGGAAAATTCTCAGCCATTTTATCTTTAAATATTGCTTCTTCATTATTTCCCCTCTTGTTTTTCTGAAGCTCTTATTAGACCTACATTAGACTTTCTCATTTTATCCTCAATATTTCTAAATTTCTTTCATATTTTCCAATTGTAATTTCTTGCCTTGACACAATAACTAACTCTATGTTATTTATGTTTAACTTTTAGCCAATGTTCTTTAAGAATGGCAAATAAATATCTGATGCTCCATTCAGTGCTATAAACTTACGGTAAACTTTTCAAAAATAACTCTGTGTACACTCTAGAAAAAAGCCAATTGCCAGAACATGGCATTGCACCAGAATCCCTGAAGTATCCATGTAAAATAGCTGGAGTCCTTTCTCAAAAACTTTTCCAAACAACTAAACTCCAGTGAGATGAGATGTAGCACCTGAAGCTGCAATCTCTTCTCCAAATTGCAGAACTAGGTTAGACACAGCCCAGGTCAAACTCTTTGCTATTATCATCGTATTGCAAGCAAACCAATAGTCTTGAATGAATCTCCACTACATTTTTATCCAAGTCTTAGCATCATAGTACAACCTATGTGCACATGAATTTCTACAGTTTTTTCAGTGCTACTAGACCCTATAAATGGGAAGGTAGTTCTTTCACAGCTAGCATATACCTTTTTTAAAATATTTGTTATTATTTTAAATGTACATATTTATTTAATCAATTCCATTGCAGCTTTCTATTATCTGAAAGTTTGGGAAATAAATTCTTTAATTTATTGTGCCAGGTGGCTCTCATTCATGGTATGTTGTTTCCTAATTTGTTTTGTAATCTTGGATTGCGAGCTCATCTTTAGCAAGTTTTGTTCTGTTGAAATTCTCTGCCTCAGAGTGAAGATATATTCCTCCAAAGTGGTTTTACTTTTGCTTTTGTACAGTACTCCAAGGACACCAACAGCTCCCAGCACTTTTTATTGATTTTTTTTTTTTTTGGCTTGAGTGTGCCTGAACCATGTAGATATTATAATTACAAACTTTGGGTTTCAAGTTGTCAGAGATTTTTCTTTCTTTTTCTTCACCCACAGACAGATAAGCTTTCTCATCTCTCTACGTGGGTGTGTGGATTGTTTTTTAGTCCACCTTTACATAGAAAGTACAGTCTTTCAAAATTCAGGCTTTGTACAAGGGTTTTATTTCAAATTCACTGCTTATACAGGACAAGCCCTCATTTCCTCTCCCTTGCAGGTATTAAAGGCCTCCTGCCCCAACCTCCAGGGAAGGTTTAACATTAGCTCAGATTCATACTTCTTTGACTTATAGTTACCTCTTTATCCCTGAGACCTGGAGGCTTCCATTTTCTCATAAACACAGTTATACATTTCTAGGAATTTTTTATTGTATTTTATCAAGCATGTATAAAAGCTGTTAGAAGAACTTTCATATTTTTTTGTTTGTCAGCTTGCTGGAACCAGAAATTCTCAATTTTATTTCTCATACACAATTCTCCTTTTACACTAATAGTTCAATGCTTTACATTCCTTTTAATTAAATTATTGAATTATAATAATAAGTTTAACTGAAATAAACAGATTTGGTAACACACACACACACTCCTGATTCTTTATAAACATACAACTCAATGGCTGAAAGCAGAAGTTATGGGCATACTAGCAAGGGTCCTGCCAGCCAAGTATGTTTTGTAGGCTATAGATATCAGCTAGTGTGTTTTACAGAAAGAATGGGAACATTGTAAATTCGATCAGGGAGTTAAATGGAGATTGATGAAAAGAATGCTGTTATTGCCTTTAGAAACTGGAGCATTAAAAACTGGTGAGAAATGAGTCTACAGAAATATGATGAGTCCATGCTCTGAAAGCACAAAAGGCATTCTGAGAAATTTGGCCTTAAATCTTAGGAAATGGTGGGAGAGAGCATATCAAAGTAATAGAACTGTGAGTTTTGAATGAGAAAACATATCAAACATTCTGTGTAAAGTTTCATACAAATGTAAGACATTTTTCCTATTCTTGCAACCCCAAAAGCTAGAAGTTAGTGAGGCAGTGTAAGTGTTCTAATATTTATATAAGTTCTTAAGCCTCCTCAAGATCTTTGCAGATGCTCTTGCATGGAGCACTCACCCCACTCCCTTGGCTATGCACCTCAGCAAACTTCTTCATCATCCAGTGGACCTCAGTGACACCCTCTCCAAAGAGGTCTGACTCTCAGCTGTGGTGATGGTAAGGAAGGGAGAATCTTCTTTCAAATGTGTTCATTCCCTGTGTTCTCTACCTCAACCCTAGCAACAGGATCCATATATTTGCCATTCTTGTTCTCTTCATAGTTCTTTTTATCCCTTAGTAGTTATGCCCCATTAATGGCTAATAATTCTTTTATAAAAAATTTTATATATATATATATTTTTTTTCAGTTGTCCAGCTAATTTCTTTCTATTTTTTTTAGTAGAGATGGGGTCTAACTCTTGCTCATGCTGGTCTCAAACTCCTGAGCTCAAATGATCCATCCGCTTTGGCCTCCCAGAGTGCTAGGATTACAGGCATGAGCTGCCACTCCCGGCCTTAATAATTCTTTATATTAAACTTTTACATTCTAATTACTGTGTTGATTCTGTCTCTAACCTGGACCCTGATTGATACACACACTGAAATTTGAAGACCATCAAATTATAAAACTATCCCAGAGTTTCTGGTTATTTTCACCAAGAGTAAGTGATTGACTCTAATGAATATATGTACCTGTTCCTAAAAGATTGAGAATCATAAGAACCAGAAACTTATAGGCTCAAGTAACTATTTACTCAGAGCAATTTTGACATACAGTCGCATATTGTGTACTTTTAGGCAGTGTATATAATTTGTACTTGTGTGCTGGTGTTTTTCTGATTGTGAATCCTATAAAAGACTGATTTAATTGGAGAAAAAAAAAAAGCCCAGGTCACCATGATCCAAAGTAAGATTAATCATCTGTGAAACTAAGAGATAATATTCTTAATTATAGTTCAAAGTTGTTTGAAGTGTGTTATAATTATTGAGTTATAGAATTCTATTTGCATCATGAACTGAATACAAAGGTCAGGAAAAGAAAATATATTTTTAATGGGGTTTTGTAAAAGAAATATCCTTTTTTAAAAGAAGCACAAGATCTCACACATAACATACTGCACCTGCATTGTAGTGAGAAAAACATTGCTCACAGCAAGGAATCTGACCTTAATTTACTTATTGAATTAAAATAAAAACACCTATTCAATTAAAGTGAGACCTATCAATGCTGTAGTTTCTACTGTTTCAATGAATACATTTCTTATAAAAGATTAGGCTGTTAAAATTCAAGGTCCAGAAAAAGTGGTAATTTCACTTCAAAGCTATAGGTCACAAAGTTCCAGAACTTCAGCTTTTATTTTCAAGATAACTGCAATTAAATTAAGTTATTAAGTATGAAATGTCCAATTTCCTTACGTACTAAATTTGACAGTTGCTATCTCTGACATTTCACTTTGACACTTCTT
>CAUYRT010100971.1:0-41984 GCA_963574885.1 Lepilemur ruficaudatus | reverse complement strand
CATCTGGTAGGAATGAAATGAAAAGGCAGGCCCAGATGAAACAGCCAGAGAGCTGGAGTAGAAGACAATTAGCGTTAGGAAAAGAGAAGAGTGTCCTGGTTAAGGCTCTTGGGCCACGCATTGCCCAGGAGATGCTTCCTGAATATGGCCATACCCTAAGATGGAAAGCAGTGTACAATGTGCTTTGCTTGTCCTTCTTCATCTCCGAGTTCTTACATTGGAGTGTCCCAGGGCTCACTCCTTGGACCTCTTCTCTTCTTTTTATACAATCTTTTCCTTGATTGTCTCATCTAATCTCACGACCTTAAATGTCACCTCTACACTGTGTATCTGCAAATTTAGAACTTCAACCCTGACCTTTCCAGTGAACTCAAGACTCACATGTTTGCTCTTACTCAGCATCTCCCACTGGAGGTCAATTGGCATCTCAAATTTATTCTGTCAAAAAGTTAATGCATGGTCATCACCCTTAACCCTGCTCCAGTATTTTCCTTCATATCAGTTAATGTCAACTTCATCCTTCACTCCTCTTTCTCTAACACTTTGTATCCATCCATCAGGAAAACATGTTTGCTTTGCCCACCATGTCTTGCTATTCTGGTATGAGCCACGGTCTTGTCTCCCCTGCATGATTGCAATGGCTTTTCTAACCGGTCTCTGTACTCTGTCCTTTGACACGCTCCAGCTGTTCTGTATTCTCAACACAGCACCCAGAGTGATAGTGTTGTCTGTCTTCTGCTCAAAAACTTTTAGTTTGCATAAAAGGCAAATTTTTATACCAGTTTATGAGGCCCTACACAATTGTGTCCTCTTCCCTCCTCCTGTCCATGACTTCTCTCTGACCTCACACTTTTTTTTCCAACCAACTCCTCCTGCTACGCTGCTCCAAGCCACAGGGCTGCTTTCTTGTTCCTTGGACACACTGATGATCCACCCAATGCAGGGCCTTTGCACTGCTGTTCCCTGTGTCTGGAAAGTTCTTCCCTTGGATATCTATGTGCCAGCTCCATGGCCTCCTTCAAGTCATGAATCAGATGTTGCCTTCTCAGTGAGGTCCTCCTTGATCAACACATGTAAAATTATAACCTGCCCCTCCTTCTCTATTCTCTATTCTTGATTATTTTTCTTCAAAACATTTATTGATTTTTAACTTGCCAAATAATTAATTTTTAATTGTTTTATTATCTGTTTTCCTCTGAAAAGAATGCAAGTTCCATGAAAGTGCATAGTTTTGCCTGACATAAAGGAGATGCCCAATAAATATCTGTAGAATAAAGAAAAAAATCAGAAGATCTCTAACCTCAATTTGATCAAAACTAGCTGTGTGACCTCAGGTAAGTCATCTGTTCACTCTAGGCCTCAGTGTGTTCATCTGTAAAAATGAGAAAATTAGAATAGATTCATTCTACTCAAATTGTATTGTGCATATAAATCACCTGGGGGTATTTTTGAAATATACATTATTAACGTAACTCAGCTGGTCTGGAGTTCTGCCCGAGAGTCTCCATTTCAAATGCTCTGCCTGATGACGGCAATGCTGAGCGCCCATGAGCTGCACTTTTAGCAGCAAGTCATGAAGGCTCCTTTCCTCTCTTTAGCTCTGATGTAGGGATTGGCAAACCACAACTGACCATGAGTTTTTGTAAATAAAGTTTTATTGTAACACAGCCACGCTCATTCATTTATGTGGAGAGTGGCCTCTGCAGCCAGTGAGTGCACCCGGAGCAGGATTCCGGGAGTTTAAAGAAGAGGTGAGCGGCAGCAGGCAGATGAGACATGCTCTTCATTGCCGGGGGAATGCAGCTACGGTGAGAGCATGGCCAAGAACATGGTGAGCACTTATAAATGGCTCAGAACAATAGTGGCAACATGCCATGGGAAAGCGTGCTCATATGGGCTCACATAGGAGATAACAGCTTGGTTACGTAACCGTGCTCACTCATGCCTCCCCGAAGGCCGGCTGAAGACACACCGGCAATTACTTTAGTTTGGCCTAGGAAACCTATTGCCTGTACAGTGGATTTCTCTTACAATTTGCATATCATGTATGGCTGTTTTCACACTGCTACAGCAGTGTGCAGTAGATGTGACAGAGACCATATGTGACTTCAAATTCAAAATTATTTGTTATATGTCCCTTTAAAGAAAAAATTTCTGGCCCCTGCCCTGTATCGATGGAATTGGCTCTGGCAATTATTTTGGAAATTGAGTGTATCAACTATGCTTTTTATTCTAATTGTCCGTTGTTCTTAGTTCTTTCGTAATTGCCTTATTTTGCCTCCTTAACAAAATTTCAATATCCTCCAAGACATAGATCATATCATTGGCTTTTTTCATGTCTGCATGATCACATTGTTGGAGAAATCTAAAACTGAAAAATGACCTTAGAAACTGGCTAGTGGAAATCTGCATTTCAGAGACAAGGCCTTGGAGGGTGGAATATTTGTGCAATGTCACCTAAGAGGTGAAACAGGCAGAGGAGAACTCAGGTTTTTGGACTCAGGTCTCACATGCCTGGTGTTGTGCAAGCTTCCTGCCTTGCTTTCTAGGACCTGAGGAAGACATATTTTGATTTTCTTATAGCAGTGATCCAATTATGAGCATTAGCCGTCTTTTACCCAAGGGCTCAAAGAGGACTGAGGAAAAAGGCTTGCCAAAGTTTGAGGATCTTCTTTAAAAATAATACAGCCCAAAGAAAGGTGTCGAGCCAAGGTCAGCAAAGTTTATAGGGAAAAGGAGAGGCAGAGAGATCAAATGTGCACCAGCCAGATCCCCCCTGAAGACTAAGGCACTCATTCCCAGAGTTGCACAAAGAGTCAGCTACAAACCACTCCCGGCTGAATCCTTTTGTTGGGACTTGCCCTCAGTTGAAAAGAACTACTTCACTCAAGGTTACGTTCCCTGCCTGAGACAACATATATCCATTAACTGCGTGATGTGGGAGTACAAATCCCAGCTCCTTGTCTCAATGGTGAGCAATTCTGAGGAGCCAGCCCAGCTCCAGATCTCCCCATGCACTTGGAGAAAGTGTCGGTTGCAACTGTAATACCGTTGACTTTCTCCCTCCACCCAATTATATGGCCTCTCTCTGCCCACGGGTGTTCATCTGCTTCTCTTCACCTCCCCTCACACGGTCGTGGTCGTGAGTGCACTCCCAACACATACGCTGCACACAAATCTCCTTCCCAGTCTGTTTCAGGAGAACCTGAACCGGGGTGGTAACAATTACTCAGACCGTCCTCTGAACCAGTCACTGTGGATTCATGCCTACAGCTTGCAAGTGGAGGGCAGCAGTAATAAGGAAGTAGACACACAAAGATCGATTCCATTAAAGTCACCGTGGCATTGAATTTGCTTTGAGTTTAAAAAGGAGCAAGTTAGATGAAGAGTATTGGTGCCTGGTGCTTGAGCACTAAATTGAGACTCTGTGGAATTATAGGTGACAGGGCAGTGCCGGCAGCATCACAGTGGCAACAGTGCCCTTTGCATTTGGCATCAGGGACTAGCTCAGGAGTTGGCAGCCTCCCCTGATAGACATCACCACCATGAGCAGAAGGGGAGGAGGAGAACCCCAGATACGGTAGCCAAGAGGACTGTGTTCAAAAACATGGGATGCATCCCTTGAGGTCTCCTAGAAATAGTTGGCCAGCTGGAGAAAAAGGAAGGGAGGGTAGAGTCCCCGCAGGTTTAGATAGAGCTGAGCCAGAGAAATATGATTTGGGTAGGAGCATGACCTTATTTATACTTCTCAGATGGTGTGGCAGGGGAGACACTGGCTAAGACTCACAGCTTCGTTCATTATACCCCATTTCTCTATTAAATTCTATTCCCTGCACCTTCAGAGCAAATCATTCCACATAACACTGTCTGCTTTCTTTGATCCGTGTGACAAGAAGGATGAATCGCCTGTGCCCCTCCCCTACCAAGGCTGCCATAGCCCCAGGCACAATCAATTTCAATATGCAGGGGAAATAGACCACACAGGATCTATGGCCTCCCAACAGGGACCTGACATATTAACTGTTGTAATGCCTCTAATTCAGTCTATTTACTTTGGGATCTGCCTGTCTCCCGTGCTCATCATTTGAACCCATGCATTGACTGTGTCATGACTATTTAGAGTGATGGGGGTGATCCTCGGGGCACAGTCAGGAGAAGCCTGATGAGGGAACAGCTACAGCAAGCCCGTGTGTCGCTTCAGGGTAATGATGACTAATTCCATTCACGTCCCTCACCCCTGCGTTGAATCTTCTCTTGCCTTTTAAATTGACGTCTGTCAGAGGGAATGAGACTCTGCTGGCGTCACGGATTGATGTATCGGCCCGGTGGAGGCACTCCTCCGTGTCAGGAGCAGAGCGAGAGGAGTAAAGACTAGCAGAGGAGGGGAGATGTGGGGAGAGGGAGGGCCCTCCGGGAAGATGAAAAATGAGCAGAGAAAGAAAAAAACCATCTTCCGCCAAATGCCACTATTTTGATTTGAACACTTTTCCAGATTTTCCAACACAGAAGCAGGCTATGGGGGTGATCTTACCACATGCATGTGTTAAGGAAAAAATCATTCAGTGGTACCTCTGAAAGCACGATCAGGTGGATCTTCACAGACCGACTGTCACTGTTGGTATAGTGACCGCTGCAATGACATTTTGCAGCGGGGGAGAGAGATTGGGCTCTAGGATGATCAGATATTGAGAGACTTTGCTAAGACTGGATTTTACAAGGAAGTGCGCAGACAGGCCTGGGAGAAGGTTCAGGAGCCTGCCTGAAGTTTGGTCCAGTACAGAATGTGGTATGTCACAGCACTGAATAGCTCAGGTTGTGTATTTTTCAGAAAGTGTCACTATGAGAAGCAAGTCAGTAGGAGCTGTGTTGTGGCAGGAGATGCCAGACAGACAACCCTTCCCTTTTAAACCGCTTAGAACCTGTAACAGGAGGTTGACCCTTGATGCATTTTTAATTACCTACAGTGAAAGATCCTTTAAATCTCCAGACCATCAATGCGGAGCTGACAGTGATGGAGTTGATTGTCTTTGGATAACAAATAAATGGGCATGTTTAAGGTCAGGCTTGGAAACAGAAAAATAAAACACATAAAAAATGTTTCTTCCAGTTTTAAGTTGTGATTCAGTTTTTCTCCTTTAGTAGAGAGGATGTTTGTTCTTGGTTTTCCTTTTGCTTTTGTTTAAACTACAAACAATTGTAGGTTTTAGCACATGGCAGATTCGAGTTCTAGCTTGGCAGAATCTTCTGATAACGCAATAGAACTCCATTAATTAATGTCAATAAGCTAGGAATGGTTATGATCTCCTTTAAAAAGAGGGGTCAGAGGTTAAGATTTTCTTATTACATAGATAAATCTCTGTGATTCAAAAAAATGTGTTTCATTAATTTTGATATAAAGAACCTACAAAAGAAAGCCATGGCGGGGACAGCTGGTTCGTCTTTGGCAAGCCTCTACTCACCTCTCATCTTGGAATAGGTGCTGGCTCAACACTGATTCTCCAGCGAGACCAGAAAAGGCCTGAAGGAGTCTGGCCCAGCTCCCAGGAATTTTGGTTGGGCAGATTCTCAGGAGGCTAAGGTGTTTCTGAGGATAACCCAGGCAGCTCCCTGCCGGCCAGGATAAGTTCTGAAATCGTGATCTGGAATCATGCCCTGTCACTCCTGGAGAAAACCCAAAACCGTAGATTGGCTTTAGAGTAAGTCCAATAGCAGTGATGGCTGAGGTCAAGGGCAGGCTTTTCAAGGCCTCTTTGTACTCAGAGGAAGCCCCTTCTCTCCTTCAACCCAGACAGAGCTCGGCCAGGGGCAGGGAAGTACAGATAAGCTGAGTTTGGCCCCACCTGCTTAGGCTGAGGGCTTGGGTTCATGACCCTTGGCTTGTGCCTCTGGCATGCCCAAGACAAGGGATAATGACGATATTCATTACCGATTACTGGTGACAGCTTCTCTGCCAGTCACTGGGCTGGCTTAATTACAAAGCAACACTGAAAGTAAACATGATTGTACTTTTGCTTCCTGGTCTTCCCTTTTGGAATATCAGTTCTTTGAGGAGGGGCTTTTAAAAATTATTATTATTCTTTTGAAACTGGTCTTTTCTGCTCTAATCAAAGTGTCTGGTAATAGACTTGATAAAGATTTAATAAGCTCAAAAGGGTCACGTAACTTACCCAAGTTCACACAACCAGCAAACAGTAGAGTCCAGAATCAACTCTAGGTCCATCTAAATGCAAAGTGTGAAGTAGCTGCCTGTGCCCCACCTCTATCCTGCCTCTGCCCTCTGTAGCGTCTGCATGTAGGTACACAATCCTTAAAGAAATAAAGACCTAGAGATAAATGGAAATAGGTCAGCCCACAAAGGTAACAGCAATTCCGACAATACTGATCTACTTCCACTGTGACCTGAATGGAGCCAAAAAACGGTAATTTGCCAAAATGTTGGAATGCTTATTTTTTGTACAAATATGAGACATCAGAGTGAGAGAAGTTGTCTACCAGCAAAGTCACTGCATTTGGATTTTTAGTTATCTCTTGAGTGCTAATAGTCAGGTGGATAATTTACTAACATTAACATATTTCATACTATTCCAATAAAATGATTACAAGTGGTATTGAATCATATCTATGAGTCCATGCTAATAAGGAAAATATATTTCTGCTCTTCATAATTTTTACTCTTCATAATTTACAAAACACTCTACATATTTTTTTTTAGTATCAAAACTGTACTTGAAACAAGACAGAGCAGAAAACCAAAGTCCAGAGAGACTACATCGTTGTCTGAAGTTACATGGCTAATAAAAAGATAGAGGATCAAAACTCAGATTCTGACTCCACATCACACTTCTTGTTCACTTCACCAGTGGTTCCCGACCCCAGCTAGATATTAGAATGACTCAGAGATTCTTATTCAGTTGCTCTGGGATCAGGCCCAGGCAACAGTATTTTTAAAACAAAGTCAGATATATGTGCAACTAGCACCGAGAAGCAACCACACAGCCTAATTCTGTCTGTTAATGAATGTGGCACACTTGGCCAGGCATGCGCTGGGATTAACCATTTTGTCGCCCTAATAGAAGCATCTCAATTATGACCTAATATTTGCAGAATTATTGATATAAGCTATTAGTTTCACAAGGGCTACTGATTTTTAAAGACATCTTACAGGTACTTTAGCATTTGCAAAACTGAAAATTTAATTATTGAGTTTATGACCATTCTCTCCATTACTAACCACACACAGAAAAATTTCCTAAGGCTAGAAACCATGTCTAATTAACCTAAGGGTTATTTAGACTAAAGGAAAGAAGACTGAAAAGCAACTTAATGAGCCCAATTATTTCCTTCAAGCCCAAAAAGGCATTAGAACAACACACTCCCCTTGGACACGAAGGAGATAGACCTCCTCCCCCTCAGCCTTCTTATAGTCTTTCCCCCAGCAAACTGAGGCTTGGCTCAGAGGGAGTGATTTAATAGGTACCAATACTTGTTGTTGTTGTTGCTGCCGTTATTTTATATGACTTCCAAAAAGTCAAAAGGTTATCTAGAATTAGAATGATTTAATGCAGAGAAGAGTCAGGATTAGTCAAGGTTGCATTGTAGTGGATCATAGTATTAATATTAGCTGATTGCATTTGTTGAAATAACTAGGTTATGCTGCAGTAGCAACAACACAAAATGCTCAGGCACACTGTGTGACCCCTGTCGGCTGGTTAGGAGCAGAGGGAGGGCTCTACTTCAGTCTCCCTGACACGCACAGGCCCTCCTTTCTTGTAGCTGTCTATCTGTAACAGGTAGCCTTTTTAGTTGTCATGTTAGGGGAAGAGAGAGATTGGAAATGGGAAATTGTTCATGGGCCTTTCACTCCTTCACTCTGCAGTTGACACACATGTATTCACATTTTCTAGACCAAAACTACTTACATGACCCTTTCCTTACTGCAAGCAGACTGGGAAATACTGGGCAATTAGTGCAGAATTTGATGGGCAATGCTCTGTCTGCCACAAATGCCATATATATCATGCTTTCTGATATTTTGACTTAGATTTTCTCCCTGGGACACCCCAGAGTAGAGCTTTTCTGCCTTTTCTTGGAAAGTGGGTACAAGTTCATTCCCTTTGCTTATGCTTTAGATGGAGTCACAGAGGAACAATTGAGAAGCTATTGTTTATTTTTACGAGGAATAGGATAAGTAATGAAATACCTATCCAAATGGGAAAGGTTACTACATAGTGGTCCTGGTGTCTTTCATATCTATTTCTTCATTTGTTTATTCCTTCTCAAGGATTATTTCCCAGAATTTAAAAAAATAGAGTGGACTGGCTTTGCATGACTTATGCACAGTTATGCCTAGATTTGGGGACTTCTTGAGGGCCCTTCCAATGCCACCACAGAATTGAGATTAGAAAGTTCTTTAATTGAGCCAGGTTTTGCACAGTTGAAGAAAATCCATAGCAAAGAATAAACTAGACAATTTCAAAAAGAGCATTCCATTAGTTTCTCCAGTGTGCTAAAGGCTGAGTTCTCAGGAAGCTCTGTGCTTAATGAGATGCTCTTAGGAGAAAATAAGAGCTCCTTTTCACAGTGTCTCCATTTGACAACACTTGTTCCCAGCATCCAAGTTTCTCTTCAGAGAAGTCATCGGGCCAACAGAAAGCGAGCAAGCCAATTTGATAACTTAAAGATGGTTTTTGAAATAGTCTACCATTATAAGAAACAAGTTTCAGGACAGCTTCTGTTCAAAAGCTCTTTATGGTAGCTTTTCCATTATGAAAATTAGGCCTAAGATCTTTGTTAATAGCAGAAGATTCTATATGGAAGAAAAAGTAGAGTTGAACAAAATTCAAATGACATTGGTCAATTTTTAGAATATCGATGAAATATTTGAAACTTTTTTTTACCAATTTACACTTAAAAGTAAATAAAATCTGTATCTACTGTAAATAAAAAGTTTTAAAAAATTTATGTCAATGTGCTAATGAATGTTTTATTGTTGCAAGTAGAGCCCTGTAAGAACCAAGTCTTTGATTACTATAATTTGCTAAAATACACGTTGAAACATTTTCACAGAGGAAAACATTTGTTTGATGAAACATTTGAAAAGAATCGATCCATATCAACACTGAGAATATATAAATTCTGTGTAAGATATTTCATGAAGACATTTTCTTTTTAATTGAAAATATGATGTCTTGAAAATTCTCAAAGCCACCCAGTTGTTATTGACAAGTATTCAGAACACTGGCTTTCATCCCTGGCTGCACATTAAACTCACGTAGGGAGGTTTTTAAAAATAGTGACGATCGAGCTCCACCCAAACCACCTGAGTCTGAGAGTGAGGCCCAGACACTGGGCCCAGACACTCCCCCAATAATTCTAATCTGCAATAAGGGCTGGCGACAACAGATACAGAACACTTCCTTATCTCTCCAGCTGGCAGCAACATTCAGTTCTCCAAACTCCTTGTTTTTATACTTTCTACCCTTTGTAAGAAGTAGCCGTGTGCACATTGCCTCTCCTCTATTAAAGAGTAAGTACTTGGAGGGCAGAGCCTCTTTCTGACAAGTCTTCACATTCCCACTATTTCTAGCCAGTACTCGTGACTGGCGTTCTCCTCTGCGTGTGCAAATATACAGCTTTAAACTGTACTTAGTGACATTTTTATATACCTCTTACAGCAACTCCCAAACCTATACTTTCTCCTACTCACAACTTCCCCTGGCCCTTTCCTTCCCTACCTGTAAAATGCTCACCTGCCGGCAGTCTATGGCAGCTCACTTCTCTACTCAGGCAAGCTTCTGCCGGCACCTGGGGCTCCAGATCTCAGACTCTTAGGGGGCCATGCCATGGGAGGGGGTGATAACTATAAGATACCTTTTGTCATCTTACTTTATAATCCGCGGCAGCACAAAGCACAGGATTGGCCTGACTTTCTGATGTCAAGGAATAAAAATGATAGCAGACCTGGCAAGCATCCTAAGTGATTTAGCAAGGAGCTTCCACTGCTGAAACAGTATCTTAAACGTTCCTCCCCCCACCCCCTTTCCATTCATCCTGTTCTGTCATCACTAGCATCACCCTAACAAAGAATCTAGGGAAACTAGGGCAAAGAAGAAGCACTAACACAGAGAGAGAAGGGTGGGGGGTGGGTAGGAACATCCTGCTATCCAATACCCATAAAAAATTTGTTTTTAATTCCCTGGCTATCACAGATAGAGGCTGCTGCTAGCATTTAAGATAAGATTAGTTGGTGTTGTGCTATCAGCACCTCCACATTTTCCCTGCAGGGATTCCTTCTGACAGGCTGAAGCTGGAGGCATGTCTCAGGATTAACACGAGCTAATGATTATACACTAAAGCTTTGGAACTGTCGGACTAATAGGATTAAGCAATAGCAGATGCAGGTCCCCGTTCAGGTTAAAAATGCACTTTTTACATTACAAAGTCAGACAGATCCCTTTGAACATGCAATGAATATGGATGTTTTCAATTATCACAGTCTTCCAGGGCTATACGATATGGTAAATTAATCCCTTTAGAACATCGGAAACAGGACAAAATAGCCTTCTTGAAGCTGAAATCCCTCGTTTTAGATTTTCTTTCATGGGGATAAGCAGCGGTGCACCTCACATAATTAATCTTATTACAAACAGAGAGAAAGGGGAAATTTTTAAAAAAGTGTGTAAAAATTGTTTAAATATTTGAGAAACTTAGGAAAAAGCACTTTGAAATCAACATCTCTTAATTAATTTTCAAACCATCAAAAATACAAACATAAGGCATGACAACGAAATGTCTGGATGTGTTTTGGGATGGGTTTGTATTTCTCTATGCCTCAGGCTGTTAGTGCAACAAAGAGGAGGGAAAAAAAAAATTAAGGTCTCTTAAAAAAATGAACAAAATAATAACTGCCAGACAAAAGCACCATTTCTAAGATATTTGAGTTGATCTGATCTTATGCTCTGGGCCCTGGGAGGAAAGGGCATACCAGGTTGTTTATATTTTGCTGCTGCATGAAAGGATCTCTGCTGTCCAGCAGATAAAACCGTCCCTCAGAATAGCTCAGAAGTAAATCTCCATTATTGCAATTAGATTAGATTGGACATGGACATTAGCAGGGGATGGACATCAGAAGTTTCCTGTGTTTGACTTAGGGGCGAGGGGGCAGAGGAAAGAAGAAGTAAGTATTTATCTAGAGGACTTCCCAGAAAAAGCTGTTTGAGTGCCCCGGAGGAAATGGAAGTAGTTTTGCAACAATCAGAATAAAGCTGGTTTACCATCACTGGTTTGATTTCTTTGAAAAATCTAAAGTCAAATATCTTTACATATGGGCTGAACAATTGGTATTAACCCTCATTAACAGGCCCCGGAACATCACGGCCTAAAATTGCTTCTTATTTCACAACAGAAACAGACAGATCACATGGGAAGTTTCTCCAACACAGAGTCCCATTTTTTAAAACAATTAAAATGAAAGAGAGAAAGAAAGAGATTATACCTGGTGCTTCATTTAGTCTGCTGTTCGGTTTTTATCATCTAACATGGTTTTTGTCTAGGAAACTGCATGGATACTTTGTCCCACCCAGGATTTGAGTAAAATCTAAATGAAATAGTTATGACAATAGAAGAAAAACTATATAACTGTAAGCCATCCCCGAGAGTTTTAACAGTATCAGTCAATCAAAAACACTCATTTGTCCAAGTGAAATTTAACTCCTTCAGTTTCCCCAATGGTCCAGGATATCTGGATACCCCTTGAGCAGGATTTTCTAGACATAGCACAAGTCTATTGTGCCAGCTCTAAAAACACCGCTTGGACAGACTAAAAATACCTAAAGATGCTGGCGAACTCTCATAAAGAATTCTAATTTTTTAAACTTTTGGTTGAAAAAGTCACTTCTTGACAGAATGAAATGAAAGAAATTGTTATTTTAACTGGACTACTTGGTATTCCTTTCTTTTTTTTTATTCTGTTAGTTGCACAATAAGTTTTAGAAGATATAAACTGATTTTCTTATAAAAACTGCTATCCTAGTAAAAGGCATCCAGAAAGCTGTTGTGTTAAATATGCGTGTCCTGCTCCTTTCTTGGAAGAAAATGGTAATTGATTATTTGTTCAAATGGACTTAATCTTCTGTAATGATCGTGCATATTTCAATGACATACGTCACAACAAGCACTACTCAGTCTTAACGTACGTGCGAATCACCTGTGACTTTTGTTAAAATGGAGCTACTGATGCAAAGTAGCTCTAGAGTCTGTTTTCAACAAGCTCCCAGTTAATGCAGATGCTGATGATCCAGAAGACCACACTGAGTAGCAAAAAGTCACTAGGACACTAAAGCCACTTAACGAATGACACGCAGACTTGAGGGAATCAAGGAAGCCAACTCCAGGCATTGCTTTGCTAACAAAGTATAAAATTATCAACTTAGAAGTGAATTTAAGGATAATCAAAATACCCATTTCTTAGCCTTTTGCCTAAATATCAATTTATTATCCTTTCTACAGGGTTTATTTTCAATGGGTTTAGTTATTCATCCTCAAACCTGACTTTATGATAGATTCATCATATGAGTAGTGTCTAAACCAATCATCTTAATTACAAGTCCATTAAAATTTTTGTTATTCCTCAACCATCTTAAGAACTGACAATATTAATTCTATCATTTTCAAATGAAATATATTAGAATAGTATCACATTTAGAGGAATTTTGTGTATTATGTTAGTCGATCTGAAATACACACATTAAAATTTCCCACTAACTGTTAGATTATTTTCAACAGAAAAACTGTAAATTTGGTATCAATACAAAATGATGTTTCCTGTGAACTTTTTGAAGAAAATCTTATTTTTCTCCCAAATTCACTATACTTAACAATGCTTATTGAGTATTGTGTGGCTCTAAGTATATTCCTAGCACTGAGAAGAAGGAAGGTGAAGGAGAAAGCTTTGATAGAACAATTGCAGACCCCATTGTTGCCTTCAAATAGTTCACATATAAGTAAGAGAAATAGATAAACACACATTTATAAACCAATGATACATTTACAATAGTAAAATTAAAACCAAAGTTTAATCAGAACACAGACAAGTAAGTGAACAATTGTTGAAGAGAGCTAGAGAAAGGTATCACAAAGAAAACAAAATATGTGAAAAGTTTAGAAGCATGAATAGAAGTCCAGGGAAAGGAAAATTGAAACTCTTCTGTTAGTACAGAAAGAAAACACAGAAATACGTTAAATGGCATTGCATAATAAGATCAGGGCGACTTCAAAAGATATAAGGCTCCACACTTCAGCCCAGCACAGACTCCCTGCTGCAGCACAAGTATTGAGTTAAGGAGGGACAAAATAGTCAGGAAAAGGATCTGCTTCATGTCTTCCACCTGATTCCCTAGGGCAAGCAGTATGACTAGAATTAGGGCTCTATCTCCTTACTCCTTTGGTTTCCCCCAGTCCCTGTTTAAAGCACTCATTTTGCACAACTTTTAGCTTACTGAAATTCTTAACCAGTTTGTGAATTTGGAGAACCTCAAGAAGACAGAGGCTTGCTGCAGGATGGCACATTGAGAAGTCGCAGGACACATGCTTTCTACACCAACGCCTCGTGTCCATACGCAGGATGGCTGGAGGTTGAGAAAAGTCATAGTCTCCTCTTTCCGCCTTAAACTTTGGGCTGTATGGCAAATAGCAATAATATTAAGAATTTAATTAAATATTAGTAATTTCATTCTATGCCTAAAGGAGCTCAAAAGTGATTTTAAAAATTCATTCATCAGCCACTGACCATGTTCTCCTCACATTTCGCAGCAGGGTGAGGGCATATAGCAGTTAAAAAATAAAATAAAATGCTGCCTTCCAAGGAAGTACAGATTATCTGTGAAGGTAAGACATGAATACACAAAAAGAATACTCAATAACAGATTTGACCATTATAATTTAGAAAGATTAAACACAAGAAATTAATTCCACAGATGAAAATCTTTGCATACTTTGCACTAACATCAGCACAAAGTTGAATAAAAAATCAGAAATACGTTATTACATTTTGTATAATAGGCACGCATTGGGTATAATGACAATCACAGAACAGTGAAAAGAAAGGTTATGTCACAAAAAGCATTATTAGAATCCTTGATGTAGATTCAGGCACACAATTAGAAGTGCTACACTCAAGGACTTGAGGCTCTGCAGTTAGAGTATGTCCTTCTGGCATAGCCACTTTAAATGTATGCATTTTTTAAACAAAGTTTTATTATTAACCAGTGTTTCATCTTCCATTTCCCTAATTGCCATCCCATTGTACTCTCATACTTTTTGTTACAATCTGCTTTGGCTGTTGTCTTTGAACTATGTGCCTTTCCAACATGAATTTTATGAAGCTGGAAATTACTCAGTCCTTGGTGATTTGAACCCTGTGAACCTTATCTTTTCTAGTGCCTAAATCACCCTCAAGTGGCTGGCAGACACTTACTTCCGATCGGAGATGTTCATTAAGGAAGTGATTAGAAAGCCTGGTAGATGCAGCTAATTGTTGAAGGCCCAGGGAAAGGACGTTAAATGTATCTTCTTTGAAGCTTTAGTCAATTGTTAGTAATGTATTAAATGGTGCCCTGATGTCTTGAACTAGTTAATGGTATTAAGCTTGTAAGTAGAGTGACTTTGACTCTGGGGAGAAACTAACTCAATATTATTTTTCCACAGGGCTCAAAACCTTTACACAAAAGCCAGCCAAATGTTCCTAATTCTAGAGAACATGTTATTTTAGCCTTCGTGATGATGACTCAACACTGAGCCTTACTGCTACGTAGGATTCCAACAGAGATGACATTTTGCAATCCACAGCAGCAACATGTCCCCTGTCTGGAGGCGAACCGAGAAATAGTCACTTCAGATGAGCCTCTAAACAGCTGTCAGGTCAGAATAACTTTAAGTCATTACCTATCTGAGCCATGTCGAGCCAGTGACTTGTAAAGGGTGAAAATCTCTGTATCATGTTACTAATCTCACTGGCCAGCAGTGGCTATGTCAGCAAGCAACCTTCCCTCTTAGTAAGCAGGCAAAAATAATACATGGCTCATTATTTGGAAGTTAAGGGAGCAGTTGAGAGGTTGAAAAGTTCAGGAAGTGAGGAAGTTGGAAATAGGTCTCCTCAGAGCTTTGCTTCCAGAATGATTCATGATAGCCTTTAAATGACAACATGCCACGAAAGCACTCACTCCACCTTCTGATCGGCTCAAGTTTAGCAATGCAGACCTTCCGCACAAACACCCATAGGCCGCCTTCCTCTAGTCACCCATAGGCCATAGGCCACCACTCTAGAGCTGGGACCCAATTTCCTGACCAATTAGCAGCTCAAGAGTCTAAAATTAAAGAAATGGAGAGCAGCTGTAAGTCTCTAACAATGATTACTTACAAACCCTTCAAATCTAGGCTCAAATAGCTTCCCTATAGTTTTGCTCAATTGATTAACTCCAACTGCTTTATCACTAAACCGTTCATTCATTTTAACAATCCACTAAAGCCTCAGATAAAATGCATTTCATGTCCCTTCTTGGGCCTTTAATAATTAGCTGTGTCTACTATGTCTTTTAATCTCTTAATGAGTGCCTCGAATCTTCAATAATTTAAAAGGATATCAAGCCAAGTATCAATTAAAGAAAACGTTCTAGGCAGTATAAACAATAAGTGTTAAGTTGGTGGAGAAAAGCACATAGAGCCCGGTTGCTTTCTATTGCTCAAGAGCACTTGAAAACTATGGGGTTATTTCAAAACATTACATTTCACTGCTATTAATTTTACTTAGCTTACAGGCAAAATTAAATATAAAAAATAAGCATGAAGCATTTTGTACAGATTCAGAAGAAAATCATGCATGGCAATAGCCAGCCTAACTCTTATTTATGAATATATTGTGACTTGCTCAACTCATCCCCACTTCCCAAGAATACTAGCTGGCTTCAGCTACAATTTAACTGCTAGTTTTTGACCCTCCCAATTTCCTGACCCATCTTAAAACACTTGATAGTTCCAAAATATCTAACTCATAGAACTGTTTCATACTACCTCAAAGGACATGCCTCTGAACCTATTAATGGATTCTGTAAGCGATCAATATTGGACCACTGGTATTTCTCCATTCCTAGAAGATCATTAGAATAAAGTTAGCTCAAAAGATTGGCTGTCTTTTTAATAGACCTGAAAAGAGCCCAGGTATCATGGACCAAACTAAACTTCAGTCACCCGAAGGACTCTTTGATAGACTGTAAAAGTGGCTACACACTTCTCCCTAAACCACCCTCTATATGATGTGACTTTGCAGTATCTTTCATTTTGAGGCAAAGTCTAGTTCCACACCCCTTGAATCTAGGATGGCCTCATGATTTTCTTTGATGAATAACATGTGGCAGAAGAGATGATGTGCCTGTTCCAAGCCCAGGCCACAAGATGCCTTGTACGTTTCTGTTTGCTCCCATAGAAACTTGCCCAGTTGCCTTGTGAACAAACCTGAGCAACGCTGCTGGAGGATGAGAAACTGTGTAGAGGAGTTAACTGTCACAGCTTAAAGGCAGTCCTCAGGGAGCCAACCTCAGCTAAACTAGCAGGTGAACATAAATGTATGATAGAGGCAGCCCCAAGAGCAGGAGAACCACCCAGTGCAGCCCAGCCCAAATTATTAAACAAATAATCGGTTATTGTTGTCTTAAGCATGTAAGTTTTGAAGTAATATATTATCTAGCAAAAGCTAGTTTATATAATGCCCAAAATTTTACTACTTGGCCTTCTGGGAATTTTCCGTATAAACCAAGGGCCCAAACTAACCAGCACTAACAAGATCAAAAAGATTTTCAAAGCTAGACCCAAAATTTCCAAGTTACTCTTTTCTGAGAGGGCATTATATCACTGCCTTGAGCAATTTCTCAACTACTTCCAAATGTGATTATCATAAACATCTCTGTATGTCCCAAGATATCATATTCAAAATAATGACCCCTATTATTACAAAGTCTGAAATCTTAGTATTTCCCACACATCAAATTTTCTCCATTAATTGATAAATATGTGCATTAGGAAAAAATTTTTGATTCAAAACATAGACCATCATTGTCAATAATATTAATACCCCACATATATTTGAATATTTCAATAGCAGTCAGAGGACCCTTCTGGAACTTTCAAAGCAACAGCCTTTCCAGCGTTATTTAGGTACACATGCAGATCACGCCATCCGTGTCTTCATAAGCAATCGATTCACAGGTTAATAATAGGAGTAATTCATATGCTTCTTCCCTAATACTTCCACAAATAACTACCCACAGAGTTCTGACACTTTCTGATGACACCAGGAGATACGGTTCAACACGCTCTGGGTGCAGCCACACCACTGACGTCACGTGGCTTTGCTTGCTGGTGGAGATAACAGTGTTGAGATGTCAGTCTTGATGTCTGTATCTTAATATGTCTAAGCACTGATATCCTTGGGCATGGGTCAGAAAAGGAGACCGTGGAACAGGAGGGAAAAGTGGAAAAAAATAAAAGCCTGTTTCTTTGTTTCCTCAGCCCTGTGAGTCCAGTGGAAGAAAGACCCTGCATTTGTTTCCCTTATCTCTGAATCAGCAGCCATGGGGGCAGCACTGCCACAATAGCCCCGGAGGCTCCTCTGCCTGTATCTTCTCCTTCATCTGCATATCATGCAATCACTTCCAAAAGACTAATTCGGATAAAATATACTCTGGATTCATATTTTTTATTGTAAGCCAGCTAGAATATAAATTTCCCAAACTGTCAAGAGTCCCTAAACACTGTTTCACTCAAAAGGCTAGTCACTATTTAGAGAACCCAAAATACCAATTTCTTTTGAATACAGATATTAAATTGCACAGTCCAACTTTGTTTTGATTCTTTATTACATTTTCTAAGAAATAAATAGCAATTTTCTATTTGTTTAGAAAATCAGCACCTCCTAATAACTTATTTTTTTCTGAAACAGAATTAGTCCTCTTGATTTTTTCACAAGAGTATAAAAAACAGGCACTGTTAATCTCATTGTAAAGATGAGAATGTAGAAGGATGCATGTGGCCATGTGTAAATTAGATGAGCTAGAATGCAGATTCATTTTGAAATTTGATCTTACAATAATCATTAGTTATTCAATAAGCCAAATTAAGGCAAGAAAAATGTGAAATTTACTGCTCTGGAATTAAAGGTAAGCCTATGTTTGAAACAGAAAAAAGACTCAGATCTTCTGAAAATTGCATCTTCACTCTTAGTTTTGTAAAAATGGGTGTATTTTACATAATAAAAACTATAATATTAGTAAAAAAAATTCATTGAGCACTTTACTAGGACATAGCCAAGCCCTATGTTATGCACATCAAGCACATTGTATCTTTTAACATTTATAACAACCCCGTGATGTAACCACCGTTATTTCCATTTTCTAGGCAAAATAATAATGATAATAATAATAATCCAGAGCTTGCTCACTGCCACATACTCAGATCTTTGACTCCAAACATTTCTTTTTTAATGGTGAGGACACCGAGCACATAAGAACATTAGAGCTCTTGAAAGTAGACAATATAGATTGGAGCAAGAAGGCTGACCAGAGACACCAGCTGCTAGAGTGGAAGGAGAAGTTTTAGATGAAAGAGAAAAAATGAACAAACACACAAACAGAGATCGGCCGTGGATCTGAGGGAAGAGTGCCAGAACCTTCAGGAGACTCCATGGGAAGAAGTTGCAGAGCAGAACAGGAAGGAGCAAGGTATCGGCAGAGGTCAACCCCTGAGAGGCTTGAAATCCGGTGACAAGGTTAGGTGGAGTGGTTTGTTTCTTCCTCCTTCACATCTGTGACAGTTGGCAGGTTCCCGAGCTGCTGGAGAGACTTTCTGCCCACATGAGCCCAGAGACGGCTGCCACCAGTGAGCTGGAAGCTTTTAGTGGACAGAGTACAGGCTCCCAGCCCCCAATGCCTCTCATTTCCACAGACGTGAGCTGGGATGGAAGGCACCATATTGTTTCTCTGCCCACCATGCACCTTTGTCCTACCCGGGGGATTTCAACTCCTCAGGTTTCATCTTGCTGGCTCCAACACAGACATTTCCCACCTATGTCCCAGACTGCGGGAGCCACAGGGGTCCAGTGGGTCCCTGGTGATCTGCATGATTTCAGTGCCTGGACATTATGGGTGGCCAGCCTCCCAGAGTAAGGGATGGACACAACCAGAGTGCTGGCTTTCCTCCATTCAGACCGTTTTTCTCCCTTTCCCCTCCTCTACCCATGGCCGCAGAGAGAGACAATTGCGCCATCACACCAAGAGATGTGGGTCTCCACCAAGAGAGTGAGACTCAGATCTTTTCCTTTGGGGTCCTGCAGTGGACTGAGGGGTGCTCAGAATATGAGCTCCCTGCCAGCCCTACCTGGTGCTGCTTGTCCAGAGTCTCCATTAGAGTGGGGCACACACCTGAATGGAGGGACACTGAACCTGTTTGGGCACCCTGTGGGCAAGTTGGGACCAGCACGCTTCTCCCTGGCATGGTTGGGGATTGATCTTCGGGGACCTAGGGATGGGCCTGCAGGCCAGACTGGATACCCCCAGGTCTTGATTGCATTGCTCGGGGGCAAGAAGCAGAGATTTGTGAATTAGTCTGGGTAGGCAAGGGAGCCCACATGGGCAGATCAGGGGGGAGAGTGCAGTGTGGGTCCTAGCTAGGTGTGCTTGTGGGGCACCCCTTCCCCCACAGGAGGGCTGTACTCTCAGTTCAGGCCAGGGATCCTGGGCAGGGAACCTCCCAGTCTGCATCACAGTCATTGGGAACTCAGCTGGTTTGAGCTCCTGCCTGCTGGCAGATGTCAGGGGAATACCACCGAGCAGGGGAGGGCAGAGAGGAGCAAGGCTACCAGCTTGTGAATCTAGGATGGCTGCACCTCCACAAGCTCAATTGCTGGTTATGTAGGGACACTTTAGCACCCTCCCCCCACTTGGAAACTGGGAGCAGCCCTTCTACCCTTGCCAGCATTTGTGGAGTTTGAGGGCAGGCTCACCCAACCCAGCCCTGCTCAGCCACACTCTCCCACCCACCTCTGCTATGATGGAGAATAAGGACCCACCTTGAAGTTCCAGGGCCCTACCCACCAACTGGGACATTAGAGTGCTTCTCCTGAGGGACAAGAGCTGGTCACAGGACCCAAAAATAATATTGCAGCTTGTCCATTCTGGCAAGTACCACCTACTGACAGGGAGGTCAATCTGCACACCCTCTACAGCATTTATTGACTCAATCATACAGGGTGTGGTTGATTCTCACCCACGAGCACCACCTACTGTCTCAGAGATTAAACTGGGCATGCCATTACAACTCACACTATTAAAAAGACTACAGTGCTGGAGAAAGAAAGAGGATTTCAAAGACCTCCATCCTGTCTTATCAAACAGAGGTAGAGAATCTGCCCACTCACACAGCTCACCACTCCTACAGCCTACAAACAACTAGCAACTAAGAAAACCACCACACTGAGGATAGTTATAACCAAGGCATCCATCCAGAACCTAGACTACCTCAACATACCCACAAGCAAAGCCAAAGGTTTTTACCCACCACATGCTATAAATACACCCCTACAAGTGAGGTGAGGGGGAAAAAAGCCCTAGCTAAACAAAAAAAAACTCCAAAAATAAGAAGCAACAGCTTCTCCAGATGAAAAGTAATCAGTGAAAGAACCCTGGAAGTATGAAGAATCAGAGTGAAAGGTCACCCCCAAAAGGGAACACTAGCTCTCTAGCAATGAAAACAAACCAGAATCAGAATATTGAAATGACAGATAAAAAATCCCAAATATGGATTATAAATAAGCTCAATGAAATACAAGAGAAAATGAAAAGGCAACATAAAGAAACCACAAAAAAAAAATCCAGGAAATGAATGAAAAATTCACTAAAGAAATTGAATTATTAAAATAATCAAATAGAACTTCTGGAAATGAAAAATTCATTCAAGGAAATACAAAACACAGTGGAAAGTCTTAAGAATAGACTAGACCAGGCAGAAGAAAAAAATCTCAGAGCTTGAAGACAACACCTTCAAATCAAACAAGTCAGTCAAGATAAAGAACAGAGAATTAAGAGGAAGGAAGAAAACCTACAAGAATTATGGGATTATGTAAAGAAGCCAAACATAAGAACTAGACATACTAATTTAATTTCCTCTGTGTGTGTATAGAGAGAGAGTTATGAGACTGCTAAATCATGAGATAGTTCTATTATATTTTTAATTTTTTGAGGAATCTCTGTGCTGTTTTCTATAATGGCTATGTCAATTTACCATCCCACCAATAGCAAACAGATACTCCCTTTTCTCCACACACTCACTAATACTTGTTATCTTTTGTCTTTTTGATACTTGCCATCCTAACAGGTGTGAAGTGATATCTCATTGCAGTTTTGATTTGTATTTTCCTGATGATTAGTGATTTTGAGCTTTTTTTTCATGTACCTGTTGGTCATTTGGATGTCTTCCTTTGATAAACATCTACTCAAGTCCTTTGTATATCTTCTAATTTGGTTATGTATTTTATTTATATCTGTTGGAGTCCTTTATAGATTGTGGATTTTAACCTTTTCTTAGACGTATGGTTTGCAAATATTTTCTTCCATTTCATAGGATTTCTCTTCATTCTGTTGATTCTTTCCTGTATGATGAAGAAACATTTTAGTTGATTCACTCCAATTTGTCTACTTTTGCTTTTGTTGTCTGTGCTTTTGAGGTTGTATCCAAAAAAATCATTGTCCAAACCAATGTCATGGAGCTTTTTTCCTGTGTTTTCTTCCAGTAGTTTTAGATACAGATCCTACATTTAAGTCTTTAATCCATTTTGAGTTGATTTTTATATGTGGTGTGAGACAAGGGTTCAAGTTCATTCTTCTGCATTTGGATATCCAGTTTTCCCAGCACCATTTATTGAAGAGACTGTCCTTTCCTTATTGTGTGTTTTTGGCATCTTTGTCAAAGGTCAATTGACCATAAATGCATTGATTTATTTCTGAGCTCTTTATTCTGTCTCATTGGTTTTCTATGTCTGTTTTTGTGCTGGTACCATATTATTTTGATTTCTTTAGCTTTGTATGTATTTTGAAATCAAGTAGTGTGATGACTCCAGATTTGTTCTTTTTGTTCAAGATTGACTTATGTATTTAGAGTCTTTTTGGTTCCAAGAGAATTTAGTACCTTTTTTCTATTTCTGTGAAAAATGTCACTGGAATTTAAAAGGGATTACATTGGATATGTAGATTACTTTGACTAGTATGGACATTTTAAACATATTAATTATTCTAATTCTTGAACACAGGTATCTTTATATTTATTTATGTCTTCTTAAATTTCTTTCATCAATATTTTATGATTTTCATTGTATAGAATTTTTACCTACTTGGTTAAATTTATTCCTAAGTATATTTTATGCTAGTGTAAATGGTATAGTTTTCTTTATTTTTTGAATAGCTTGTCATTAATGCATAGTAACATAATTTTTGGATGTTGATTTTGTATCCTGCAACTTTAATAAATTCATTTGTTGGTCCTTAAGAGTTTCTTGATGGTGTCTTTAGGGTTTTTATATGTAAGATAATGTCATTTGCAAACAGAGACAATTTTACTTCTTTCTTTCCTGTTTGGATACTTCTTATGTCCTTTTCTTTCCTAATTGCTCTGGCTAAGACTTCCAGTACTATATTGACTAAAAGTGGCAAAATTGAGCATATTTACCTTGTTCCTGATCTCAGAAGAAAAGTTTTTAGCTTTCACCGATGAGTACAATGTTAGCTATGGGCTTGTCATATAATACGGCCTTTATTATGTTGAGGTTCATTTATTCTATACCTAGTTTGTTGAGCACTTTTATTATGAAATAAATGTTGAATTTTGTCAAATATTTTTTCTGCATCTATTGAGGTGATATTATTTTTATTTTTCATTCTGTTAATGTAATATATTATATGTATTGATTTGTGTGTATGTCAAATCAATTTTGCATTTCAGGGATAAATTCCATTTGATCATGGTGTATAATCCTTTTAATTTGGTTTGCTTATATGTAGTGGAGAATTTTTACATCTATGCTCATCAGGGATATTTGCCTGTAATTTTCTTCTGTTGTGTTCTTGTCTGGCTTTGGTTTCAGGGTAATTCTGGCCTCATAAAATGAGCTTGGAAGTATTCTGTTCTCTTTAATTTTTTGGAAGAGTTTGAGAAGAATTGGCATTAGTCTTTCTTTAAATGTTTTATGAATTCACCAGTGAAGCCATCAGGTCCTGGGCTTTTTTTTCTTTGAGAGATTTTTTATTACTGATTCAATCTTCTATTTCTTGTTGGTTTCAGAGTCTTTATTTCTTCATTATTCTGTCTTGGTAGATTTTATCTATCCATTTCTTGTACACTATGCAATTTGTTATCATATAATTATTTATAGTAGTCTCTTTTCTGCAGTATTGTAATATCTCCTCTTTCATTTATAATTTTATTTGAATCTTCTCTCATTTATTAAAAAAATTCTCAGTTTTATTGATGTTTTCTACTGTTTTTCTAATCTCTATTCTATGTATTTGGCTCTAATCATTAGTCTTTCCTTCCTTCTATAACTCTATGGTTAATTTTGTTCTTTTTTTTAGTTCTTTGATGTTTAAAATTAGATTGTTTATTTGAGATTCTTCTGTTTTCTTAATGTAGGTGTTTATCAATGTAAATTTTCCTCTATGCACTGATTTTGTTGCATCTCATAAGTTTTGGTATGTTGCGTTTCCATTTTTACTTGTCTAAAGATATTTTTTATGTTCCTTTTAATTTCTTTTTCGACCCATTGGTTGTTCAGGGATGTGTGGTTTAATTTCCACATATTTGTGAATTTTCTAATTTTTTATTATTATAATTTTTAT
Organism: Lepilemur ruficaudatus; assembly: GCA_963574885.1. Classification (NCBI taxonomy): domain Eukaryota; kingdom Metazoa; phylum Chordata; class Mammalia; order Primates; family Lepilemuridae; genus Lepilemur; species Lepilemur ruficaudatus. Next base: position 18,054 of record CAUYRT010100971.1, on the reverse strand, counting down.
TATTGATTTCTAGTTTCATACCATTGTGATTGAAAGAGATACCTGATATAATTTTAATTTAAAAAAATTTTTTAAGACTTGCATTGCCACCTAAGATATTATCTGAGAGAATGTTCCATATGTACTTGAAATGAATGTATATTCTGTAGCGATTAGATGGAATTTCCTTCGTGTGTGTTAGGCCCATTTGGTCCATAATGTTCTAATCCACTGTTTTCTTATTGATTTTTCTGTCAGATGATCTACCCATTGTTGAAATCGGGGTATTGAAGAGTTCTGGAATTATTTATATTGCTATTTGTCCCATCAGTTCTGTGAATATTTGTTTTATATATTTAGGTGGTTCAATGTTGGGTGCATAATATATTTACAATTATTATATCATCTTGATGAATTGATCCCTTTATCATTACATAATGACCTCTTTGCCTCTTTTGACAATTTTTGACTTAAAGTCTATATATTTTATATATATATATATATATATATATATATAAAAGTGGATCCATCCTTGCTCTATTTTGGTTTCTGTTTACATAGAGTAACTTTTTTCATCCATTCACTTTCAACCTATGTGTTCTGAAACCTAAAGTGAGTCTTATAGGCAGAATATAGTTGGATCTTGTTTTTATCCATTCAGTCACTCTGTCTTTCATATAGTTCAGGAAAAAAAATATATCTAGAGAGACATGTATATACAAAAATGATTGTATATGTAAGCAAATATGACAAAATATTAATAGCTAATGCATCTAGGTAAAGAGAATGAGACTATTGATTGTACTATTTTTTTCAACTTTTCTGTAGGTTTGAAATTTTTTGAAATAAAGTTATGGGGGTAAAAAGAGAGTGAATACCCAAGGTGTTATGTTACGTACTTTCCGTTCTAAGTACTGTCCACCACTTCTAATCCCCAAGACATACACACATACATACATACCCCCATACATGCACACAGAAAAAAATTGAAGATATTATTATGGCAATAATATTTGAAATTTTACAAAAGCCACTCATTTCAGAAAATGGAACATTATCATACATCTTCTGTTTCTCCCTGGGTTTGATTTCTCAAGGAAGAAGGAGGATTCCTCATTCAAAGACATCAAGGGAAATATAGAAAGGAAGAATCAATGGTACACTCTCATTAAGTAGCTCAAACCCTTCAACATAATCTGTTAGCAACATCCTTGAAATGTCACATCGCATGCATGCATTTCTACATCACCCCAGAGCACAGTGCACACCTCTTGCTTGACTCCTTCCACTCTCAAGGGACTCATCCAGTTGCTCATCTGACTTCTTGGAAGGTAATAGCTATAAATTATTGTATTCATTCATTCATTTATCTACTTATTCAAAATTATTCATTGAGTACCTAGTGTACATCAAGCACTGTTTTGTGCACTAGGGATGTTGCAGTAAACAAAATAAGGAAAATTCCCTGATCCCAAAAGCTTTGTATTTTAGTAAAGGGTGGGGGGGGAAGAGACAATAAACAATTCAAAAAGTTACAGACTATCTGATGGTGCTGAGTGTTATGAAGAACTCACTAAAAACTATGTTAGAACTCACTAAATAAGTGATGTTTCTGAAGGAAGGAAGAGAGTGAATAACGTGGATATCTGAGGAAGAGTGCAGAGGAAAAGAGCAGGTGCAAAGACTCTAAATTGTGAGTGTACCTAGTGTGTTCAAGGGACAGGAAGGAGATTGATTTGGCTAAAATGGTATAAATAAAGTCAGAATCAAGGTTTTTGTGCAGAGAAGTAACATGATCTGTGTCACTTCTAAAAAATATCACTCTGGCTGCTGTGTCAAGAATAAATTTTGAGAGTGAGCAGAGGTTGGGAATGTAGAAAGGAGGGTATTGCCATATTCCAGGTGACATCTGTTGGTGGCAAGACCATAGTAGGATAATTGAATGTGGTGAGACGTGGTCAGATTATGGAAAAATTCTGAAGACTGAGCTGACAGATTTGCTGGTGCAGTGAATGTGGAATGTGAAAAAAAAAGAATCAAGGGTGTAAGGAGCAGATTTTTGTGAGATCAAATCTGTCAATACATATTAAATTTGAGGTTTCTATTGTGTCCTGGAGTAGAGATTTTGAGCAAGTGATTAAATGTACAAGTCTTGGGTATAGGAGAGCAGTCCTAGGATGGATACATAAATGTGGGATTCATCAGTTTAGAGACAGTACTAAATCCATGAGATTGGAGGAGATAAACAAGGGTGAACGTTGACTGAGAAATAGTGAGGTCCAAGGACTTAGCTCTAGGGAAGCCCATGATAAGAGGTGTGGGAGACAGTTTGACTAATGAGATAGAAGAACAATCAGCAGAGACTGCAGCCTAATGAAGAAGGTATTTCAGAGAGCAGAAAATGACCAACTTTGTCAATACTACTAACAGGACAAATAAGTAAAGATTGAGAGTTTACCTTTGGATGCAGAGATATACCAGTATCATTGGTGACCTTTACAAGAGCACTCTTATTGAATGACGGAGGAAAAGTCCAACTTTGGCAGAAATAAGACACAATGTAAGAAGTAAATACAGCAAGAATGGATACTTTTTTGATATGTTTTATGGTAAAATGTAGGGGATAAATAGGGCTACAGTAGGAGTGGGATGAACAAGAGCATTTTTAAGCTGTTGGCAATGAGTAACTCAAAGGAGAAAAGCTGTTTAATCCAGAAGAGAGAAGAGAATCATCCTTGAGCAGGCAGAAAAGTTGACATTTGGCATAAAAGTAGAGGTGTTGGACTTAGCTCGGGGCAAGGACAGTTTACAGTAACAGAAGGGAAGTTGGTGAATAAACAAAGACACAGGAAGGTGGTAAGAACTTGCTGAAGTTCTTCAGGTTTGTTTCTGATTGATTTTGATTTGTTTGTTTGTTTTTCCCCAATACAATATAGCAATGCATCAGCCAAAAGTAGATTAGAAGTACTAGAAGATTGAGGAGAAAGAATATATGAAACATCCCCTAAAACAGTGGAAGAACATGAGAAGGCAAATTTTATTAATGTAATAGAATTTCAGATCAGAACTAAATGCTCACTTGAGGACCCTGATTTAAAGTGAGACTAACCAGCATGGTTGTGTGCTTTTTCTCTACCATGTTTAGCTGTGCAGATGCCAGCACAGTTTAGGCAGAGTTACATTTAAGCAGTGCATTAATTTCCTATGGCTATTATAACAAATTATCACTAACTTACTAGTTCATAACAACACAAATTCATTCTCTTATAGTTCTGGAAGCCAGAAGTCCAAAGTTAGTTTTACTGGGCTAGAGTCAAGGTGTTGGCAAGGCCAGTCTCTTCTGGAGGTTCTAGGGGAGAATCTATTTCCTTGCTTTTTTCAGCTTCTAGAGAGGCATTTCTTGGCTCATGGTTCCTTCCTCCGTCTTTTAAGCCAGTAACATAGCATCTTCAAATCGTTTCTTGCTTCCATCATCATACTGCCTTCTCCCGCCTTCTGTGTCAAACCCACCTGACCTCTGCTTATAAGGACACTTGTAATTGCACTTAGGACCCATTCAGGCAATACAGGATAGTCTCCCTTTCCCAAAATCCATAACTTAATCACATATGCAAAGTCTCTCATGCCATATAAAATGACAAGTAAAGATTCCAAGAATTGCTACTTGTATACCTTTGAGAGCTATTATTGAGCCTACCCCAGACAGCATTATGGTTTTGTGAAGCTGGAGTGATGAAGCAAGAGAGGAGAGAGGAAATTGAGAGAGTATGTAATGGGTAAGGGGTGATTCTACGGTAGACTATTGAAGTAAACCTGATAAGTGAGAGCAAGAAGAGGGGAAGGATGTGAGAGTGCAGTGTAGGTCCCCCTAGATTGCAAGTTATGGGGCATCAATAGACTATTGTGGCTAAGTGGAAAGTAGGAGGTGGTAGTTAGAGAATGAGATGACTAAAAATGAGGTTATGGAAGGACGAGACTGATGTATGATGGCAGAGAGGGTGATTGGAGATGTCAAGGAGGTAAAATCATTTGGGTCGATTAGGAAAATCAGCAAGACTTATGAGAAAGGAAGTGTTGGGGAGACTTAGGTTGAGCCAGAAGCTAAAATTTTTTGAGAAAAAAAATGTATTTCTCTTTATATCTACAGGACATGGACTAGAGTGATATATTTAAATTATTTTGAAGTTTAGGGCCTTTAGAATCATTCCTGTACATCCGTCTCACATCACAGATGAGTTCTATTAAAATTAAAGTACTTCCACTGCTAGTCGTGTTTTACATTTTAATACCATTACATGATATGTAGAATTGAATCTACTGTGAGCCTCAGACCCTCTCCAAAATAATTTATATTAAAAACTATCAAAGGCACACAGGAAACATTTATAATGGACTATTATCTCTAGACAATTGCCCCTGAAGTGGGATCCACAGACCAACAGCATTAACGTCACCTAGGAGCTTGTTAGAAATGCAAGATCTCAAGTCCTACCCAGATCTCCTAAAGGAAAATCTCCATATTGACAAGATTCCTAGGCACTGCACTTGCAAGATTGAGAAACATTAGTCTAGACACTAGAACTGAGGAACACAGTAGCAAAGAGGACCCACGATATTTTGGGACCAAATCTGAAGGAGGAAGGAATGAGAATGTTAGATTCTTTTCCCCTCCCACATTGCAACCAATAAAAATGATACAATTTAAATAATTGTGGGAAACTGAAGCATATGAGTTTAATATTTTCCTGAAGTCAAGTCTCCATAATAAAACTAGAGCTCAGACATCAACTCGTTAAGGTGTTTTAAAGTGAAAGATGAACAATCCTCCCACCGGTGTCTGCCTCTGTGGTCTCCCCGAGGCTTCTGAGGATCTGTTAAAATGATGGACGCCCCCCCACAAGCACACGCACTGCACGTCTAGGAAGGGACGTGTTCTTCCTCACACAAGTCATTCATTTTCCACTTTTATAATTTATTCATCTCTAGAGGAACTTGGGCATCTGCTGTTTATTTCTTGTTGTGTGGTTCCAATAGATTTACAAGTCTTTAAATATGCCTTCTGGAAGAATAAAAAACATGCAAAGTTGAGAAAAAAGATTGGTGTATTGCAAAGTTAGAGAGAGCATCTACCAAATAGGGCATTAGTGGTGGTTTGTGGAAAATATAATATTATAAGGATTTCACATGTTTTCAAGAACATTTGTATATTTATGATGTATAATGATTGTATAAACAACTAAAACTTGAGTTCCTGTAGTCAAACCTGGTTGGAATTTTCTCTGTGGCTTATAGTCCTAAAATATTTTACTTAAATGTTGCCAAGCACAGATTTTGTCCCCACGTTAAAAGACCTGGCTTTCTTTCATCCACCATTCTGAAGTACTGTAACATAAGCCTAATACGAAAGCTATAAATTAATTTCTATATAGTCTGTGTTTTAATGTTGTTGTCATAAAATTTGGAAGCATATATTTTAATAATTTTGGCAGAGAACTTTTAAATTACAAAAAGAAAATGAAAAACTACTCACATGAATTCACTTCTTTAGTGTTCTCTTCTTCAGCATGAATATCACAAACTACACTATATGTCTTTGGTAAGACAGGTTATTTATGGTTCAAATCCAGTCTATTATCAAAAATGCTATGAGGTGATTACAACAAATAGGTGTATAGAAATATTATTAAACACAGATCAGAATATCAAAGCATCAAAAACCTTGGAGAGGAATGGGAAAATAGGTATGCTAAAAATATAACCTTATATAATTATTCAAAGGGAGAATTAAATTTTATTTGAGGGCCTTCTGGCAACTGAAATATAATGAGAAACACAATGGGTCAAAGAGGTTTCTTTAAAATTGTCTTATATCTGATCATTAGACTCCTAAATCTTTTCAGTTTATTGTATAAGTCTTCGTAATATTGTTCAGTGTCTCTAATAATTTCTCTTACAAGAATAAAAAGGATGTAAAAAACTTTTCTCATAGACTGGTACCAGGATGGCCCACATGATGGGTCATTTGATTGTGTGGCAATTTTGTATCTCATTAAAAGCCACCTATAACCCTTAGGGCTTAATGTACTTTGGAGCTATAGCTGCTTCTGAGAGAATGCTTTCGAAAGAACATGTTCAGAGATTTAGTAACTGACATGACTGTCTCCATGAATAAATTGGAGGATGAGAATGAAAATAGGAAGTGTTTTGAGTCACATTGTTTCAAATATGGCCAAATTTGACCTCTTATAGACAGAGATTTTTAAAATATTTTTACTTACAAATATTCTTTCTTGAAATCTTTTCAAAGCTATTGAATAATGTTGCTTAATGCTTGTATTAATAAAATATTCATCAAATAATGTTTCATACTTAAGAAACAAGTAAAAATGATTGGAAAGAAATCTGCTTGTATAATTTGCATAATTGGTTTAAAGTCTTTTATTATTTCATTCTAAGCATTTTTAGACTTATTAAAACTAACTACCCAATAAAAAATCTATAAATCATAGAGCTTGTACTCTATCCCACTACTATTCAAAAATTACTGAACACATAAAATAACATAAGCAACATGTGTACAACAGTTGCTGGGGCATGATTTAAGTGAGTTGATGGAACTTTTAAATTCATACAGTAACAGAAACATTTGCCATTTCAAACTGAGTGTCTACTGCGTCATTGGCTCCATAATTATGGCACCAAAGACACACCAATCTTTTGTAACCAGCTTAGAAACTATTGTCCCTCACCTTAACATCCTCTTGGGAAGTTGTGTTTGTCTTACCCTGCCCCTCCTCTCCAATTCTCTGCTCAAAGCTAGCTCATGTCCAGCTCCACAAGAAAAATGGTAACTAATGTTAGAGTAACCATCTAACAGGAGATTCCACACACAGCCAGGTTTAACTCCACTTCTTCATTTAAAAAATAATAGTGTTACAAAATAATGACAAAGGCTGGGTGTGGTGGCTCACATTTGTAATCCCAGCACTTTGGGAGGCTGAGGTAGGAGGATCGCTTGAGGCCAGGAACTCATAGCAAGATCCTGTTTCTATAAAAAATAGAAAAATTAGCTGTGCATGGTTGTGTGCATCTGTAGTCCCAGCTGCTTGGGAGGCTGAGGCAGGAGGATCTCTTGAACCCAGGAATTTGAGGTTGCAGTGAGCTATGATGACACCACTGTACTGTAGCCTAGGTGACAGAGCCTCAACTCTGTTTCAAAAATAATAACTCTAATAACAAAGAAAATATCTAATAATTTGATAGGTTGTTATATAAATTCACTCAGGCTGCTAGGACTTTAAATAGTGGAAAAGGTGTGAGTTCTGGGACACATTTATATTCCTGTAGGCCCATAAAGCACTAGCTGGTAAGTCACAGGGACCACAGAGACCACAGGAGGTAACCTGTCTGCCTCTTGGTCTCCTTTGCAGCAAAGATTGATGCCTTCCACCCCAGACAGAGAGGGAGCATGAGTCCTTCTGTCTCTTAGCTTCTCTGGGTGAGGCAGATCAACAGGTATTTCAGGAACCACAAGAGGACGGAAGCCACCCTTGCTCTCCACAAAACCTGAGAGTCACGGGCCCAGACCTCTGCTGCTGGCCTTTAGGCTGACCACTGTTCCAGAGGGAATGGGATCCTGGAGGTCGGCTCTGTGCCTGTCTCCCATACTCTCCTTCTAACTCACTATGGAAGCTGGAAGATTCTCACAATCAGCTTGTGAATGTTGATCGGATGGAAGCTGAGAAGGGGGGACCGCAGTAATGCATAAACAGGTGGCTGGTGCCCCACAATTGCCCTCCAGCCCTTGCCCCCAAACCAGCCTTCCCTGGAGAAGAGTCTGCTCTCTAATTTCCCAACAACTGGTGTGGGTTTGAATTTACAACTTCCAAATTTTTGGTCATTTCTGCAACACTCCTATCCCTGCAAAAGTATTATATAGCTCATATTCCTAGAATGCTTGAAGTGAATTAAATTTAGCCCTCTAGTGTAGATCATAAGGAATAGTCAGGGTAGGGAATCGGAGAGTCTAAGAACTAGACTCCAGCCCCTGATTCTCTCGAAAACAAACCAAAAAATGCCCACAGTGCTAGAGTACTAGACGGTGGTTCCTAGGGGTACCTTCCTAGGGATTCTGATTGAATATAAACAAATCCGAGTTGCATCACCTTACAAAACCTTCAGACAAAAGGCTGTTTATTTCTTAGATTAATCTGATGGATTACACTTGCCCCATTATAGAAACAGGAAACTAAAGATCTCATCCAAAAATCCACCCTGCCTTCCCAAACACTCACACATGGTAATACCAGAAAGGCAGGAAGATACGGATCACAGTTGCCTTCAAAGCTTTGAGAAATCTGTGGAAATTCATAGCCATGGTTTCCAGATCATATTTTTAACCCGATTCTGAGAATTTTAAGTCATTCTTATTCAGAACTGATGTGGGAATAAAAACACTTCTAACTTTCTAAACTTGGAAAAGTTTTTCTTTTTTTTTTTTAATTTAAATGATCCAAATTTCTCCCCACTTGGAAGGGCCTAATTTACATAAAGTCCCCTCACCCCCACCTTACCTCTGACAGTGGAACTCTAAACAAAGCAATCAGGCTGGCAGATGAGTCAGATTTACTTATTGTATTGTACGCAGGCATGCTAAAGAATGGCACCAGCTCTCACTCTCGTTATTTATTGGTGTCAAGAGGTACAATTTGAAAATTCTGCTCTTTAATTTTTTTCCTCTCCTGTGACAGGCAGATTGCTTCCCCCCGCCACACACACCTCCTTGGGAGCTTACTAAATATTTGAGCACTAAGAAACCCTAATTTCTTCTCTTAAAACTAACTAGAAACATTTATTTTGATTTAACTTTTTAGATAAAAAGAACCCTTCGATTTGGGGGCTTTCAGGTTTTAGAATAAAATGATTTTAGGTAAATTAGCTGCTAAAATTACTATTATTATGCTCATAAAAGCTGCTAAAAATAATCAGTTCATAGGGCAAAAAATTCATATATATATTTTCTTCCTGACAGATATTTCAGAAATTTGGCCTAGAATAGAAGATGTATGTATATATTTTTTAACTTGTAACAGAATTAAATTATCAAGAAAATGACTACTGCATCTATAAATCTTTAATAGCTCTGGTACTTACATACCCCGGGCTTTCTAAACACTTAAAATAATAAATGCCCAAAAACAATTTGAGCCATATCTGTTTGTCTTTCTGATCCAACTTAAGAAATATAGGTAAGCAATAGCAAACACCACATTACAAATTGCTTTCTTTTTACTCCTAAACATTTTTGGTTTTGCTGAGCAAATGTGCCCGTTGGATAGTGGTAGTCCCCCATCTCTTCTCAGTCCCCATGAGAGCACCAGCTATTTAAACATGAGAAATAGAGCTCACCCAAATGACATATCTTTGCTCATGTTTTCAAGCATGGAGGCAAACATTGGCAGCAAACATGAACGGCGATGAAAAATAGTTATTTGGAATTTACTTTATTTTCCCTTAGTTAGAATCAGCAGCACTTGATTGGTGCAGTCACTACAGACGCAACCACAGCAAAGAAGTGCATCCTGGTGACTAATGCAGAGGCTTTTGCCTCTGAAAGCGATTCTCAGAGGTTGTTCACCCCGTCTATGGGGTAGGGTGGCCCATACACTCTTCCTTTCCAAAATATCAGCTATCTGCCTTTTGCTTTTCAATATACAAAAAAAAAAATGAAACAATGAAACCTTACTTTATACTTTGTATCAGTATTTCCTAATCCAAAGATTGAAGAAACTCTAATATCTTACCTAAATACCATTTTTGGCAATTTCAGATTTTTCCCTTCCGTCAACTGAATGAAACCATAAACTTGGTGCTGTGTAACATTCAAGCTATTTTTTAAAAAGCATTCAACAGTCTAAGTTAAATGTGATTCCTTTGAATTATTAAAGGTTGCCTTATATTTGAACAGCACTTTATAGCTTATAAAAATTGTTTCGTATACAATCTCATTTGACTCTACTAACAGCCTCCCAAGTAAGGCAGAGGAGATATTGTCCCTGAGTGCAAGCAAAGGTCCTGAGGCTCTGAGAAGTTCAATAACTTACCTCGAGAAAGTAACTACGCATGATCAGAGTCAAAACTAGTATGGACTCTTACCTGATTCTCCATCTAGTGCTGTCTACTCCAGCAAATTTTCTTTCTTCTAAAGTTTCATTTGGTATTTCTTTCCTTTGAATCTTCTGAAATTTCTTTCACTTCAGGGAGAAAGCCGGGAGCAGAATATGGTGGTTTTATAATATGGTGGTTTTATATAAAGGCATTTATGTAGAAGAATGAACATATTGCTAACTAATGGCTTTATATAATATTTTGGCATTTCAATGGTGATGGGGATGTAAGTGGAAAACCATGATGTCTGTAGATATTTTTCTAAATTATCTACATAGTATTAGTGCTTGAGTGATCAACAATCCCTCAAGTTTTGTTGGCTTGTTTGTTCACAATAAATTGTCTTGGTATGGATATGAATGACGGTTTCAGAAGAATGGCAGAGCTGACACTGAGAGGGCTAGTTTGGGTACAATTTTATCATGTGTGATCAGAAAACATACATGTGACTAGCAATACCTCTGTTTGAAGGTATATGTTTTTACATACTCCCTTGCAATACCGTACAAAGAGCAGGGATCCTCTAATGAAATGGAGATCCATCCTGTACCTTTGCAGCTGCCTTTCCATTTGGTGTGCAGTCAACTGTGTAGTTAATACAAATATTGCTTCAGGATTTCCATAGCAGATAAGAAGCTGCCGATGTTAGAATGCAGTACAGAGGGAATCTGCACACAGGTAGCCCAGTGAAATTTAGCTTGGTGAATAATTACCATGATGATCATAATTAATAATTATCTTGTGCCAGTGGAGAATTGTACTAATTGGTACTCTCTTCTCTTAAAAGTCCTAATATTTTATTTCTGCTTATTGCTAACTATCAAGTGGAATGCTAATGGAAATGTGGATGACTGGTATTGTAATAATTATAACTGTAATCACATTCAGCAGCTAACCTCTAATTAAAATAAATCAGATGATGTAGCGAATTGGCTACATAGACTTGTGTTTCCAATAATATATCTTATTGGGAAAAATGATTTTCTCCCACAGAAAGCCTTTGAAGATCAGATTTAAAATTATGTGGATGTGTTGTATTTCTAAGGAGATGCTTTCTGTGGTAATAAGTAGGTTAATTGCATATTCATCAGGTGATGGAGTTTCAGGATAAACACAAGTTAGCATGTAATAAGTACCACTGTTTCGAATGGAATTATTATATTGTTACTTTGCAATTATATGCAGGTCACTCTTGGATGTTCAGCCAGTAATGAATATATGTATGCAAACCTGAAATTTCTTGACTGAACTCTCTCTGAAAAGCACTTAGATAAAACCATCCATGTGATTTTTTAAACTTTGAGCTATGTGATTGGGGGTGATCATGTTTTCTTCATTTTTTAGCTTTTTCCAAAATGATACCTACAATTAACAATTACATATGTCACGTATATTTGTGAGTGTGTGTGTATATGGATGGTTGGTTGGATGGATAGACGGATAGGTAGATATCCCAAATATCAGTCCAAGAGGTAGATATCCCAAATATCAGTCCAAGCTGTCTTGGACTGGCCTCTCATCATCATTCACCATGAAATAAAGGCATAAAAGCTGACAAACAGATGCATATGGGCCTATCTTCATGTGGGTAGAAATGGGGAGGACATTCTCCTGAAATGACAAATCTGAGTGATAATGAAAAGCAATAATTTTAGAAACATTTTGTGCTGCTGTCTGATCTTGCATCTCCCTGCTACACAGCCCATTCTCGTTCATTTGGTCGGAAGACTATTTGTGGAAAGGGCCAGATAGTAAATATTTAGGCTTTGTGGGCCATGCAGTGTCTATTGCAACCATTCAACTCTGCTGTTGTGTGAGTATTCCAAAGTAATATGCCAAGGAACGCATGGCTGTGGTCCAACAAATCTTTATTAATAAAAATGGGGTGGGCAGAGCTATAAGGCCAAAAAAAAAATGGGTATTGAGCTGGATTTAGTTCACGTATCATAGTCTACCAACTCATGTATTAAAAAGTATTTATGAATATTTCTTATATGTTAAATGCTATTCTAAGTGCAAGAGGTAAAAGGAGGAATATGAGATAAGACACGTTTCTCATCTAGCTTCCACTCTATTAAATGAATGCCCACTTCATTCATGGTAGTTGGCTAGGGGGATCCAATAGGAAATGAGATATATTTTCCTTGCCTTCAGGGAGTTTAGAGTTTTGAGGAGTTAGATACATACATCAGCAGCAATAATTGGGAGGTAAATAGCATATGAATAATAAGTGTCTAGAACATTTTAGAAGGGTTCAAGTAAGGAAGATATAACTTATTATCGAGTAAGATTGTATCAGGGTGGTATCATTTGAAGATTTTTAGCACTAGTTATATCAAAGGCAAAGAGCTGTGAAAGATGAGGTTATGTTTGTGACCCAGTGAGTGTCCAGGGAGAATGCTAATTATGGAAGTAAGAATTAACAACAATGAGCCTGGAGAGTTAATTTTGACTGGACTGTGGAGGGCCTCCATTTCCATATTTAAGGCCTTAGACTTTATCTGTGATGAATAGTGTGGGAGAAGGAACCATCGCAGGATGGTTCTAAGTGTTAATAAGTGTTAAATGATACAACAAGATCTGAGTATCAGAAGAATGAGTGTGGGGACAGTATGAAAAGTAGATTGGGAGGGGCTTTGTGGAACTACAGGTTAAGACCACAGTTCAGAGTGTAATAAAATAGCCTTATAAGTATGAGGGCCTGAGATGGCTTGCTGTCTGGGGTGTTGGAGAAGGAGATGGCTTCTAGGGGCTTCTTCTGGAGGGGGTTAGATGATGGTGGCTTAAACCAACTCATCTTGATCTGACCACAGCCTGTCTCTAATGCTCACACTTGAGTTCAGCTGTCTTACCACACTTTTTGTTAGATTTCAATGAGAGAAAACGAGGAAGGAGCAAGTGATGACAAACAGTCCTTAGAGACAGGTGCAGAGCTTAATGCACCTTTTTTCAAGTCTGATTGGGAGCAGGAGAAGGGGTTACAAAAGCTAGCAAATGATAGGCATTGTGTATGTTTGCTTCCTTCCTAAATATGCCTGAGTTCATCTTCACCCTCTTTTCTTTTTTAAAGAAACCGAGTTTTAAAAAAAGAAAAGATAAAACCTCTCTGGATGCTCTTTCCGGTTGAGGAGAAAGCCACAGGATCTGGGGTCATTGAATCCTAAGATTAGCTTCAAGGACCCTGGCACCTGGACCTGCAGAAATTGTAATCTTTAAACTTCTGCAGGCTTTGAGTGGCTGCTGAGTTCCAGAAGGATGATAAAGATGTCTGAGAATCATTGATAAAATACATCACTTCAAAAAGTAACCCAATTGGACGGATAAACTATGGAAAACTACTCAAGAAGTGACACAATATTTCAACACACTTAAATTCAGGTATTGTTTTTAATTGCATTTATTCACATTATCAGATTATTTTTATTTCTTCTCTTTTTTTTCCTAGGAGCAAAAAAACCCAAAATGTTATATCAACATGAAAAATTTGCCAAAAAGGGTATAAATCATATTCTACAAATATATGTGGGAAATTTCCCCTATATAGACGCATACTTGAGTTCATACAAGTTTGGACTCTTAAAAAGAAAAACTGGAAACTAGCTAAATTTTAATCAACAGAGAAACAAAGAAATAAAGCATAGCAGGACTACCAAATCAAATAGTATATAGTAGTTGAAACAAATGAGCCATATATCAACGTGGATAGATCTCAAAAAGCATAGCATTAAATAACAAAAGACAAATCATAGAATGGCATATTATATTTGACATCATTTGTATGGCTTTCAAAACACAATAACAAGACTCTATTATTGTCCAGACATACAGATAAAGTGTATTTAAATTATTTATCCCTTATTAAAGCAATTTCCTTAGGAATGAGAGAAGATAATGAAACTATTGGGGACTTAACTTCATCTGTAATATTTTGTAACTTCTTATTCTAAAAAGACTTGAAGGAAATGTTAAAAATTAGCAGGTCTGTGTGGGATTATTCTTTGATCACAGTCAGATTTCTTGGAGGCAAGAAATACATTTTCAATCATTTTAAAAATAGTTATGTTTTAAGGGCACACAGGTTTATTTCAAGCCAACTTTGTGTCACATGCTCCTCTAACTTCATATTTATTCAATTTGTGCCAGTATACTCCCATATTTTACTTAAATACTATTGATTAAATTGCAAGTTTTTTCAATTAAATATTGATTTTCAAATAACACTTCTATATAATGAAAAACTTTTAAGGTCAATTTTTGACCAGCAGCAGTATTTACCTTGAAATTTGCAAGTTTGGCTTAAAAATATGGCCAGTGTTTTGGAAGCTATGGAGGTAGAGTTTACTGGTAAAATCAAGGTACATTTTGCACGCAGCTGAAAAATACACATCAGAGCTGGGGAGTAAATTAAACAGGCTGAGTGTACCTAAAGCACCAGCCAAAGAAAAGCACTAAAGCATTAACATCTGTGAAAAAATTATATATATACACACCCACACATAAAAATTATTAAAATACATATGTGGATATCTCAAAGGGGAATGGGAAATATAATATATACGTGTGTGTGTGTATACATATATATATGGAAAATGTTAGAACACTGTTGGACTTCTTTACACAAATTTCACTATTTAGATTTTTTTTTAACTTTGAACTTCATATGGTTGGTTGCTCGCTTACAGCTTTTCAGTGTTCAGGGTGTCTTAATCCAGTCCTGTACACGCCTTTTGTCTTTTTAATTTTGCTTCGGGAGAGACTCTTCTGGACTTTTTCAAAGCTCTTTGCAAAATGTTCTTTTATCAGGGATCAACTAGCTCTGTCTTATATCAGTTTGAACTTTTTGGAATCCAAAATGAACATAGGAACTTGGGACATCCTGTGCCCAGAGACGTAGCAGAAATGACCTCCATTTCATAGAGCTGAAGGGATGTCTGCTGACCAAAGCCAAAAGGATTGTGGGAATGATGAACACAGGCCAAACAGCCCAGACAGATGCCAATCAAAAGGCAAAGAAGCTCTCCACCAAATGATGCAACCCAGGAAAACAGCAGACCCTTGAGCGGTTTGACTCCAGCAAGTCTGTTTTCCACTTTGCCTGATATCTCGTGGAGGCTGCTCTTTGTTTTTCCCTTGGAGATCATGCAGGAATCAACTGCCAAGCATGCCTTACACCTCCACGCCATCTAATTATAGCCTGTAACACTCCGGAGTGCTGACAGTGCTGAGCTATTGACTCTTGACACTCTCTAAAGCTCTTAATTATCTTTTCACATAAGCCCCTTTCAGACCTGTCAACTTCTTTGTATTGTTTATGGAGGGGAAAAAAAGTAGCATATTAAGATTTCAGTCCTATGCACTCAGAAGCAAACTTGCATTTACACTTGTGAGGCTCTTGAATGTCTGTGGTTATAGACACACAGACAAGTAAAAAGTGTGGAATACACCTGCACGATGACAATTCTGATGCCACTTACAATGGAGATAAGTAAACTTAATCAGGCAAAATGAAATTAATGCAAACTTTAATCAATGTCTTTGAAGTAATTTTTAACATTTCTTCATTCAAATATATATGCACATATATACACACACACAAATGCATATGTGTATATATATATACATGTGACTGAACTTATAAACAATGACTGTAAAGTTTTTAAAAATTCATTCAAAATCTTACTAAGCTTTTAGCTCATCAAGGGATTAGGCAATTTCAAAAGGTACCCATGCTTTACACTATTTTAAAAATTATTTTTATGTAACTTAAATGTTTAAGTACTTAAAGACTACTCACACATATTTTGTCTTATGAATATTCAAATAACCCTGAAAGACAGAAAACTGGACAGTTCCTCTGTGATGGCTGCAGGCGAAAAAAGTGTTGTTCAAAGATCTGAAGTGATTTGCCCAAAGTCCTCTAATAAATGAAGAAATAAGACTACATTTCAACTTAAAAGGGTTTAAGTTGTAAAGTTAGCATGCATGGCAAAAATCATAAATAATTAAAATTACCATTGAAAATCTCTTTTATGTCATCCATAAAATATAATGCACAGATACACTGTATCCTAGTGAATCCAACATAACCCGTGGCTGGTGTCGTCTTGCACATTGCTGCTGGTGCTATTTGTTTCTCCCAGCACTGGAATCAACTGCTGCCTCCTTGGCAGAGAATCAGATGATGTAGTCGGCTGACATTTAGGCACTTTGTTGTATAGAAAATATAAATGCAAACCCCACAGTCACTCTCCAAACGCTGAGGTGTTCACATCAGGAGAGGTAGCAAGAAGTGAGGTTGGTTTAAGGAGCAGGAGATTCACATTCCACAGTGCACTTTCTCTCTGGGGCATACATACCATCACCCTCTGGCATCACTGAAATTATTACATTCTCCTCTCTTTCTCATTTTTTTCTTTGCTGATGTGTATGGTTGAAGTCAATAAATTAAATGGACCTATATCATGCCCATATGCCAGACGAGGCCTTGGATACTAATTTCAGTCTTTCCTCATATGCTCTGTCGTTCATCTCCACCTCGTTGAGCTACGGAAGCAAATGGAATAGAGTCTGACACTAAAAGAACACAGACTTTTTTGAGTTTCCATATTGAACAGAAGAATATTAATAGTGAAACTTACTAACATTCAGCAACAAGCATATCAAATGATTCAGGCCTAGAAGCAAAAGTGAGAACGAGAGAGAAAAGACACCAGTGACCATGAAGTGGGGAAGAAACATTCATTTAAACTCAGGATTATGCTTTTTGAATTGGAGGAAAGAGAAAAGGTTATCTCTTAGTTGATGGTTTAAACCCCACTTACTAGAGCCAATGTGAATGGAGAGCAAGGAACCTTAGCTAAGATAACAATGTTGGTGAAGCACCTAAAGATAAAGTCCAGGTCCTTGGATGGCCAAGTTGGGTCACTTTGCACCAAAACAGCACAGTGCAAAGTGAAGAGTGCCCAGAAAACCTAGGAGTAAGCAAAACTCAGACTCCTACTATGTGCCTTTAAACAAATTATTTAACTCCCTGTGCACTGGTTTTCTAATCTGTAAATTTAGAATGATAGTACTTAGAACACAAGATTGCTGCAAAGATCAAATGTGGAAATATGTATAAAGTATCTATAACACAAGGTTTGGTGTGCCAAGTCTTATCTGTTTTCACCAAAATCTTGCTGAGGTTAAAGGGACACAGATATCACAGTAAAGTTATCAGATGGGTGAATGCATCAACTCTAATGGTATGATTGTATTTTAACATTTATTGAGAATAAAGATAATTCCACCAACAAAATAATGACCACAGTCACTCATAGTATATTATAATGGGATTGAAACTGTAGGAATTTTAAGAATAGGATATACAATTATAAGGTTTTTTTATGTTGCTTACATACAAAAAGCATCTATGAAAAGGTTTTTTATGTTATAAGGTTTTAAATTATAAGGCTTAAATTTAAGTTTATAACCTTTAAATTATAAGGTTTTTTTTATGTTGTTTACATACAAAAAGCATCTATGAAAAGGAGAGCTATCATTTTTCAAGAAACAATACCAGACTGGGTTATCAATTCTCTTATTTGTAACTTGGTGATAGAATAAATTTTCAGACATTCTTTTATTTATGTTTTGTTTTATGAAATGCTACTTCTTAGCATGAGAAGACTGATAGGTTTAAAATCTGAAAAGCTTAATATAGGCCAAGTATGGTGGCTCATGCCTATAATCCCAGCACTTTGGGAGGCTGAGGTGGGAGGATCACTCGAGGCCAAGAGTTCAAGACCAGCCTAGGAAACATAATGAGATCTTATCTCTACAAAAAGTAAGAAAAATGAGAGAAACTTCCCGAGGTGGGGGGGGGGAGCAAGATGGCTGACTAGAGACATTAGTTACCAGATCATCTCA